>JAQPPZ010005877.1:0-63025 GCA_028583015.1 Wollemia nobilis
TTGCCCATTTTCTTGTGGATAATTTGGTGTCATAAAACTATGTTGAATGGTATACTTGGATGTTAAACAATTTTGTTCTTAAATGGAGGACCATTATTCTAAATTATCTTAAATGGGATCCCAAAGCGACAGATGATATTGTGAAGTATGAACTCCATAATTTGGGTGTTGTCATTAACGTTAAGGGGATTTCTTCCACCCATTTGGTAAAGTACTTAATGGCCATTAAGATAAGTGTGTGTCAGCCCAAAGATAGGGGAGATATATTTCTAATTAGATCAAAACCCCACTGATAAAATGGTCAAGTTTCCTGAATGGGTTGTAAGGCCTGCAATGGCAGGTGCATCAAATTCACATGATGTTGACACCTAATGCAATTCCTAACATACTCACAATAATCATTTTCCATGGTGGGCCAATAGTAACCCATTCAAAGGATACACTTTATGATGGCCATGCCAATAAAATGGCCATTGCAGGTACCATCATGAGCTTGTGAAATCACCTAAGGTGATTCTTGGGGATCAAGACAATGAAGGAGGACTCCATCGTAGTTTCAATAATACAATATATCTCCTAGAAATACATATCTAGTTTCTTTTTGTTTGAATGTTTGTTTTGTAGCCTGTGATAATCCTTGTGGGATGATTCTAAGCTTAAGGAAATATTGTAATTGTCCCAACCAATCCTGATAAGCTACAACCTCAACAGATAAGATGACTTGTTATTCCTATGATTCGATGTGCACAAATGCAGATTGAGAAATAATCTTATGGTGAACGATGGTGCCATTCTTCGGAGGACCCTGTAAGATCAAATACCCCGAAGGTGCCTTCTTTAGAAAGTATCTAGATTTATAGAACCACTCATGGTTTGGTTCTAGATGAATCTTTTTGACTAACTCTTTTTTGTCAAAAGCCTCACGTTACATCACTGATTGTGATAGCATCTTCACATGAATGGTAGTGAAATTAGTAGATGAATTCTAAGGGATAAAGGATCCCAAATATGCCATAGTGTCTACAAATATGTTGGATGTACGAGGGATTGTCTCGATGTCATACCATTCTAGTTGGGCTATATAAGTATCAAAAATATCTTTGTAAGCTTTCAGGATTGGGCACCTGCATTGAAATGTTCTCTTAACTTGGTTAAAAATGAGAAGGGAGTCACCAAAGATATTTAGATTTTTAATATTCATAGTGATTGTTATTTGGATACTCAATATCAGGGCCTCATATTCAATGTTGTTATTTGTGCAATAGAAGTCTAGCTTAAATGACAAGGGCATTGGAGCACCTTATGGTGTGAAAAATGCAATCCGTGAACCACCACCTTTTTCACACTTCAAACCATCAAAGAACAAAGTCATATCAGATTTATTATTAGGTTCTTTAGGTTCAGGTGCTTCTGATAATGCAAATACTGTGTCATTAGGAAGTTATATTATGAGAGGCCTGTTATCCTGAAGAGGTGCCTCAGTCAGTTGGTAAGATATGACTTATCCCTTAAATTTTATCGGTATCATAATCCACTTTGTAGTACGTGTATTATGATATGTCTTTCTCATCATGTACTATAAAGGATTTTGTTTTGATATCACATACGTTGTATGGATTAGCATGTAGTGGTGCAACTTCTTAGTCACAAATACCACTGCTAAACATAGATTCTCTACGTATGCGTACCCTAGTTTGTAACTCACCAAGGTGTGGTTGATATAGTATATTTCTTGTTCTTTATTTTGCACATTCTTTTGAGCTAACATGGTACCCAAAGCAAAATTGGTAGCAGATATATAAAGCAAAAATGGCACATCTGGCCTTGGTGGATCTAGTACAAGTGGCATTACCAGGTATTGCTTGATCTTATCCCAGTGGAATGAGACTCCCTTGTGTAGTAGTTGATTCATGGGTTGACATTTTTTTGATAGTTGTGCGTTGAAACTTTTTATGGATGCTACTTTGCCCTATAGGCTTATCAGCTCTTTGATGTTAGTGGGTGGGACCATTTCTAAGATAGTATTTACCTTTGTTGGGTCAACTTTGATTCCTCATTTAGAAATTATTAATCCCAATATTTTTCTTAAAGTTACATTAAAGATGTATTTCTTGGTATTCAACCTGACATTGTTCTCTATCAGGTGATCAAAGACCTTTCTTAGAACCTCGACATGCTCTTCTCATAGCAATAACTTGGCCATCAAGTCATTCATATAATCTTCTAAGATCTTATACATGTAGTCATGGAAAATATATGTCATGGCCCACTGATATGTAGCACCAACATTTTTAAGACCAAATGGCATTACTTTGTAATAAAATATCCCCCATGGAGTGGTGAACATGGTTTTGTGTTGGTCTTTAGGTTTAATCTCAATTTGATTGTAACCAAAAAAAACTATCCATGAGGGAGATCATATCATGACCCATAGTTACATCTACAAGATCATCTATGTTGGGTAACAAGAATAGATCCTTCGATGTTGCTTTATTAAGATCCTTGAAATTTGTGCAAATACAGATCCTTCCATCAGGTTTTCCTATGCGTACCATTTTTGATACCCATTCTAGATAGTTGATAGGTACAATAAAGACTATATCCAATAGCTTTTGTAGCTCATTCTTTTAACATCAAGGCGACGGTTGGATGCATCTTCCTGAGTTTTTTCTTGACCAATTTTTTTGTGGGATCTAGCAAAATTTTATGGACAATAAATTTTATATCTAGACCCGGTATATCCTTTTAGGTCCAAGAAAAGAGATTAGGTCTCTCTTTTAATAGAGGTATTATGGTGGTCTATTCTTTTGGAGATTAGGTTTATCCAAACTTAACTTTCTTTGGATCAAAAGGATCATCATTTATGTCCACTTCAAAAGTTTCCTCTATTGACATGTGCGACCCCTCATCAAGTTGGTGAGGAGTGGGGATCAATTGGATGTTATTCATTGGGTCTAAAGGTCAAACTGAATTAGGGTTAAAACTAGTGTGATAAACATCATGCATGTAGCTTGGTGCAAAATGAACTAGTTATAACATTTCTTCATTGGGAAATAAATAAATATTAGGCTCTAAGGGTGATCAATAGCATCTAATTTAAGACAATTTTTTAGAAGGATCAGTTGGGTAATGGAGAGAAGTGGTCAAATCAATGGATATCATGTTGATAGATGGAATAGAATCTCCAAGACCACACAAGTGTAATTTTGCATTGTTGATTTACCTTCCATACCCAAGATGTGGCTCTAGGGGTATGGGGATCTCAAGATCTGGTCTATGGATAGATGGGAAAATGGGATCATTTGGATAAAGTAGCTTTCTAAATATTGGGGGATCAGGGAATACTATACGATGGATTACATCTAAATTGGCCAGTATTTCCCTAAGGTAAGGGCTAGGATATACTTTGCGGTACATCTCATCTATGTTGAATGGTTCATTATGATGGCACAATTAGTAAGGTCCAAGGTAGGGCCTCTCAGTTTCATCTTCATAATAACTTTTATCTATGATATATCCACTCTTTATTAATTGGATCTATGATGTGACGTAAATGTCAAGGTCCAAGGTAGGCCAATTCAATATCATCCTCATAATAATTGTCATATATGAAGTGTTTATGATCTATATCCACTAGCTCTGTGAGGTGACGTGAATGTTGAGGCCCTAGATAGGTCAATTTAGTCTCATCCTCAACCTCACTATGATATATGATGTATTCATTCTATTATTTATCATAACCATAGCCTAGTTCATCCTCCCATAGGATAATTCCTGATGGGCTTACCTCAAGAGAAAAATTTGGATGATACACAACAGGTCATTCTATAGTGACCATGGTCATCAACCTATCATCCATGTAGCTTATGTTTGGGTGATAGGGATTTCATTCAATGTCTTCCATGTATCCTAAGCTTAGTCTATCCAGATATGCTACTAATAAATCAGCATAGCTTTGGATATGATATTCTAGGCTAGACCTATTATTATATGACTGATATTGTGGTTCCATTGGGTTTCATTGACCTTGCTCATATAGACACAAACCCTAGCCATGCCAATGGTTGCATTCAAAATATCTCAGAGCAAACTCAGGATTGGAAAAGTATTGAAAATTCATCATGAATGACTCATCATAGTCCTCAATTTCTAAGGCATCATGGGCATAATCCAACCTAACATAAATGAAATTGGTCTAGTTAGGGGGGATACACAATGGCACCACTGTCATTATGGGAAATTTTTGGACTCTTGGTCATCCCATGTCTTGTGTAGACTCAATAATTGGAGTGAAAATAACATTCTACACAAGATATTCACCTAGTCTTGTATTTGCTAGGTGAACTGTCACCTGCGGTGCAGATGATGTTGATGATGATGCAGGTGAGGCAGGTTAAGGCACCTATTAGAATATATCTTGGGAATATTCCTCCTCCATGGGATTTGGAATTTTTTTTATTTCTATGGTTGGGTATTCCTTAGGTATTTTCTCCACCAAGGGTGTTTTTAGTTTATGAGAGTCTTTTGCCTTAGACATCATTGGTTTCTTAGAAGTAACAGTAGCTTTAGAAGCTAGAGGTGGCACCTATGTGGATGGGTCACCTCACACTAATTTAGATTTACTTCTTGGTTGTGTGGTAGGGGATGAAGGCCTAATGTATAGGTGTGTGGATGAAAGAACAAAATTCCCTACTAAGTCAACCTG
The DNA here is from genome assembly GCA_028583015.1 of Wollemia nobilis. Lineage (NCBI taxonomy): Eukaryota > Viridiplantae > Streptophyta > Pinopsida > Araucariales > Araucariaceae > Wollemia > Wollemia nobilis. The sequence continues at coordinate 4,706 of JAQPPZ010005877.1, forward strand.
ACGAATATATTTTAATGGCTCTTCATTCGATGGTACCACATGTACCTGTACCTCATGCACATATTTGATACATTGATGCAAGATCGAGGGAGCGCACTACATTTCCCTTATCTAGGGATGACCTAGGAGGATATTATACTGCATGACCCCATCCAATACATGACACATCATAGGGATGGTCTTATACCCCACCTGTATAGGTAGGATAATTATTCCCAATGTGAAGCACAGTGCATCATTAAAGGATCACAATGTGTAGGAGGTGGGGATGATGTTTGACCTAGGGATATTTAAGTGCCCCATAGAATTGGTTGTTATTATGTTAATCAATGATCCTATTTCAATTAAAACCCACTTGAAAGGTATGTCATTGATACACATGATGATGTGCAGAGGTGGGTCTTCTACAGTAGTAGGGACTACCTTTATTTTATGATCGTAAAAATGAATCACAAACTCTTGACACTATTGTACATACCCCAAAAAGTTTGTAAATGTATCAAGGTTTTGGATTTGTAGCTTAATTGATTTTAAAATTTCCATTAGGGTCTCCTTATGTTTGGGAGAATTTTGAATGAGATCATATATTGATGATGTTGTTTGGAGACTCTGCATAAGTCTATTTTGAATAGTTATCACAAGTCGCGATGGTGGACCTAGAAGATTATTTTACACTACCTCTATTGTGATGCATATGGGATACGAATAGGAGCCATTTGAGGCTCTGGTTGGTTGTATCACTAAATTCTTGTAGCCACATTGACTATTTTGACCATTCCCATGAATCCCTAGGTGGGAGGTTCAACTTGGAATTGATTTACTTGGGTGCCCTAATTTCCAAGGGCTTCATAGTTTTTAAATAGGTTTCTAAATATACCCATATCTCTATTGTCAGGTGATAGTGTATTATACACTTGTAGCTCCCCCTTCTCGATCATATTTTGTACAATATTCTTGAAATCAATGCATACTTTGATATCGCACCCTTGTTGTCTATGATATGGAAAATAATGATCATCCCTATATCCCTTGGACTTGGTATAGTTGGGATTAATACATTGTACCTCAAGTATTCTGAGTCTTTTTACCTCACTCAATTGATTGAATATTGATACCATTGATTCTAATAAAGGTGTGAAGTAGTGACGCAAATGACGTTGTCTATTTCGATGTTGGTTGTTATTTTGGTTGTAGTTGGCTAGGGGGGTTGAGCCTGGTAATTATGTGGTTGCCAGTTATTTCCCCCCTTTGGCACATTTAGTAAAACCTGATTGATTTGAGTTGTCTTAGCCTGTTATATTTTATTTCAGTTGTTGCAATTATTGTTCCAATATTTTTTGTTGCGGAGCTTGAGATCTCCTTCAACTTTGATATCTTTTATCAGTTTGGCTTGTTCCAAGGCTTCCTCAAATTATCCGTATTGTTGTAGCTACAAGATCAATTATATGTGCTTAGCACAACTCTTACTAAACATTCGAGTGAGCTCAACAGTGGGAATGGAAAATGGTAGTTTTACCATTATTTTCTCCATCTATTCTTGTAGTCCATGATCAACTCATCATCATATTGCTTTATATTAGCCAAGTTAGACAAGTTTATTTTCTTCTTAATACCAAAATAATAGCATTCAAGGAATTCATCCACTAGTACTGAATACTAATGATGCTATGCTTGGGTAGTTGATTAAACCACTCAATTGATGCACCTAAGAATGTCATGATAAATATTATTAACATTAGGGCATCATTATGCTAGATCTGGAAGCACGCATTCATGAAACTTATCACATGCTCTTATGCATCTTCTTCTCCATTTAATTTATCTAAACTAGGTATATCAAAGTGTCTAGGATAAGCAGGACTTAGTACCGAAGGGCATAAATACTAATTGTGTATCTTACTTAGGGTTGGATTCTACCCAACCATGTCTTATTTCTCAAGAGACTTGATTTTCTCAACGAGTATCTTATATACCTTCGAAGAGATGGTATCTTGTTCTCAAGGATTTACTTGGGGTGGTCGGGGACGTAAATTTGCATTTTCCCACTTTGTGCATCTATATTCATCTCCCACAACTATGGATGAGGGTTCAAGATACATCTATTCTTGTTCCTCCATTTCTACCTATTCTTATCTATGCTCTGCTTGTTCTAGATATAGGTGCTATTGGTGTTTTGAAGCATGATGTGATGTGTGGTGAGTGCTTTTATCTCCTTGTTTAGTTTGTCTCTCATGCTAAGAAGTGATACGTCTATTATATTGGTAATACTCATTGCCCATGTGTAGATTGGCTTGAGTTAGTCTATTTTCTTATTCCTCATGCTCTATTTGCTCTAGGGTGAGTTAATATCTGAAGTGCTATTTATTTAGGCACTCATGAATTTTTATTTGTGCCTATGCTTCCTCTTGTTTGAATATGTCTAGGCACTCTTGTTCTACACACAATACCTCCTCCTTGTCTTGGAGTAATTTTTTTGATATTGTGTGTCTTCATACATCCTGTGCACATGGTCAAATTGATCTACCACTAAATGTCTATGAATCTATAACTTTGTATGAGAATTCCTTATGGAGAAGCCCTTCGAAGGAGTTCCCACTATGCTTTTACCTTTGTTAGTTAGGGAAACATGGTCAGCATTCAATGGCCTATGTTCAACATACCCATGATTAGAAGTAGTGTGCATGTTGTGGAGGTGCTTTGAAGCTTCCCTTGATTCATTAGTGTGCCTCATTATATGTTGGCTATGTTAAATCCCATAAATGGAGTGTGTAGTAGCATTTCTTATCTTATTTGGTCTTAGGAAAACGTGATCCAACTTGTCAAGCTATCTGGATTTCCATGGTTAATCTCGTGGAGTTCCATTGGCCCCAATGAAACTGAGGTCTATTGTTATACTACCAACTTCAGAGTGACTAGAAGCTATGTTGGGTCGGCACTAGGATGCAACCCTTGTGTTCTACCCCTCAGTGGGCTGATCTTACCTATCAATCATGTGAGGATTGGGGCCTTGAAGCTCCCTCATGTCTATCATGAGAAGAACCTAGATATGGTTCTCTAGGTGGAATTTCTTAAGGAGTACCCCCATGGGTTGACTTATCCCTCCCAGGGCTTGCTAAACTTTGATCAATAACATTATGTGCAACCGGATCAACATCATTGTTGTTGTGCTCATGGTTGGGTGGAGTGGCATTTCTTACCTTGGTGTTGGACCGAGTATGGTTGCTTTGCATGAATACCATGACAATGTGAGATTATCTTTAGTGTAAATTTTAAGACATGTAAACAAAGTAAATAAAATATTTATCTATTTTAAATGTTCTTGGTGTTCCTAAAATTGGTCTTGTGTGTTTTATATTTATTGAATACTTTAACTATTTCTCATCGTATTTGAAATTATGTAGATGAAATGCTTGTATAGTTTAATGGTTTTCACTTGTATACTCATGGCTCGACAATCAGAAATGAAATTCATGATCACATAAACCCACAAAATTGTGGAGATGAAACCCACACCTAGTCAAGGAGCACAAGTCCTACCAAATCCTCACCCAGTCTCACCTGGTCAACATCATACCATCTGAAGAGAAGTATATGTAAATTTTCTAGGGTCCATCAGTTCTTGGATCCGATATTGGAAAAATAGAATGTATTCATGGGATTTAATCCAATGGATGGAGATGAAATCCACCTTTTTTGGACTCTACTAGTGGTTGGTGATGAATTCCAACACACTAGCATTTAAATGAAATATGGTGTGTGATTGTTCTTTTTAAACTTGCATGAAAAATCAAATGTTAGATAAAGCACTCAAATATTATTCCTACATGATTAAAATAATGTTTCACTTTAATAAATGCATGTATAATGCTACAATATATTCAAATAATTCAAGTTTTAATTATGAAGAATTAGCCTCTAGTTAGGCCTCAAGCATGCAAACTGTTAAACACAACCTAAACCATTGGAAACTAGGATAGATTGCAATCAAAAGTCCACTATTCCTAGCAATGACTAATAGAAAACCTAAGAGAATTTAATCATTCTACCTTAAAGTTTCTCTATGTTTTCTAACTAAGAAAAATTTCATCTACCGCATTCTAGAAATAAACACAAACAAAGAAGTGAAAAATTATAGAGAATCCCACCAACCTGGAATCCAAGTCTATTACTGATTATATTTTATGTTGTTGCATATTTTTATTGGTCGTTGTCACTCGGGGTGGCCTTGACTATCTTGTACCTTCAAAAGTGGCTTAGATCTACTAGCCATTGTCAATCAGAGCAGTCATGCCTGCATACAAAAAACACAAAATATATCATCAAAAAATGATTTTTTGGGTGTCCCTATCGTGATCGCCATTTGTATGATCCTAGAAAACATGCACCTAAACTATTTGCATCATTATATCAAGCCTAAAATAAGCAAGTATATAAAACCATGAATTAAAAAAATATAAAGCCTCCTTTATTGATTCTTGACAAAAATTAGTTACAAGTAGGTCCCTCTTAGGGATACCAATATCTTGATACAATGATTACAATATTTGAAGCCCCTAAATGAGGGTGGTACAATCCATAGGTATTTTAGAGTCGATACAAACTGCTAAGGGCTTATGGATGCCTTCTTCTCACTTGATTGCAGTAAGTTGGTGCCAAGAATTCTTCAAAGATGTCAAGAATCTATAATCCATGTTCAAGAAACAACATAGCACAATTAGGAGCATATGCAACCTCTCGTGATGAAGTTCATTTCAAATATTTTGCATGAAAATACATGAAAGGATGTTGAAATCATAAATATGCAATGATAAGAAAAAATACATAAATAATTGATAAATCACTATGCAAATGCAATGGAAAGGATAGATCTACTCTAATTTGAGCTGATAAAGAAAAAATAATAGGAAATCTATGCTAAGAAATCAAAAAATGATGACTCAAACCCTAGCCATTGTCACTCAGAGTGACTAAGCCTATAGGCCACTATCGAAGAGAGTAGTCACTAACTATGATCTTTTACCTCACAAACCAAGGGTTGTGACACTCAATTCTTCATCTAAATTGATGTTCAAGGGTTACCTTAGTATCCAGAGATAGATTGGAAATGAAAATAATGGGGATTTACATTATATTGCTATGATTTATGATGTATGCTTCTCAGTCCTTTGAAATCTCCATCGTTGGTAGCAGGCTTGATAATTTACAAATGGGTAGCATTTCGACTCTCCTTAAGGGTTATCAACTCATTTATTACTCAAATAGGGCTTCACTGCATAAAATTTTGGATCTATACTTATTTTTGGGAGGATGCATATTTAGCCCTCCCAAATTCTAAATCTTGGCTTCATGGAGAAGCCAAGATTCATATCTAAATGAAACTAGCCATTAGGGGAAAATTCTCAGTTCTAGACTTGCATGGGAGTGGTAGTTAAGAGGAACTCTAGGATATTCATGCCCAAAACTGCTTGAATTAAATGCAAGTTCAATTATCATGCATGATTCAAGCCCTCATTCACAAGTATATTTGTTTCACTGCTAGCCATTGTCCACAGTAGCGACTGGTCATAGCTTCTTTGAGCTTCAGTGGCTTGGGCTGGTAGTTGCTTTGTTTGATAGTAGCTACACATGAATAGGTCAGAACTACCCCTAGTGAGTGTTTAGAACCACTGCTAGCTCTTGGAGAGGTCCAATATTAGTCATATGGTTTATGGATGTGCCCATATGAGTAGTATCCTAAACATGACACGTTTTAGGTGTCTACACCCAGTATCACTATTCAAGATTCCCTATTTTGGAAAGCCAATGACCATGGTCTCTTCATTGTCAAATATGCTTACTATTTCAAAGAATATCCTAATCAAGGTTGGTTTCTTGCTAATCTCATTTGGCTTCGACATCTCATCCCTAAGATCACTTACTTTTTTGGTTGGTGGTCCAAAACAAAATTTTGACCATTGATAACCTTATTAGTTGTGGTTTGATCATCCCTAACTATTGCTACTTTTTCAATCCTACTTGGGAATCGATCTCTCACATATTAATTGAATGCTCTTTCTCTTCCAATGTCTTACATCCTTTTTTTGCTACATTCGGTATTGCTTTGGATCCTCCCAATTCTATTCTCGACCTATGCTTCCAATGGCCAAATCCTTTTAAACATTTGTGTCTCAAGTCTTTGTGATCCTTTTTTTGTGAGTATTACATTAGTTGGTCTAATATATGTGTCACTTTGAAAAAGTGCAATGTGTCAAAAGAGAGAGGAGTATGAAGAGTCACATTGACATGTAGCATGTTGAGAACTTATCTTAATGACAAGAATGTGAAATGTTGCATTTCTTGGATTTTTAGGGGAGAGCAACAATTTGAGGATCGAAAACTCATGTATTGTATTATATTGGAGATAACTCTCCATTTTTGGATCATACCTTGAATATGGAAGCATAATACAGTAAAGATCTCTCTTTTGTGATATACTTTGTGTCAATATCTTGTGTCAATATTTATGTGTGTGATCTTAATGTGTTTGTTATGTTTCAATGCATAATATTATGATCCTAGTTAATGTTTTGTTAACATGAAATAGTATCATGTTCCAACATGGTATCAGAGCTATGGAGAGAACCACAGACCCAAAGAGCTAAGGAAAACCAGTGATCCAGGTGGTTCCAGAGAGCTAGGTCGATTGCATAGATTTGGGACAATTGTCATCATTCGACGACATGCTCATAAGAGATAGTTCTTTGCGAGTGACATAATGAGTTTTTTGTGCAACCATTTTTATTTTGTGAAAGCGGGTAAATGCTATTGGCTACACATCCTTTCATGGAGAGCTACGAAAAAAGGTATTCATAGGTGAGGTGGCTTATTTCCAATTGAAATTAAACCACAAGTGAAGGCATTGGTGTTTACAAACTAGCAACGACAACTCATAATTTTTGGTAGAAATATATGAAGGTTATTCTAATAGTGGTTTGCTATCATGATGCAGTTCTTACCTGCATTGCTGAAACTACATCAACTAGTGAAGCACCTCTAGATAAACATCTAAAAAAAATTTAAATAACTAGAATTTTGTTGTTGTAGTTTAGGATGTTCAAATTGGCATCCATGTGTGTAAATTGTATTGTAGTAGTATTTTTGGGCTTGTGAGGAGGTATTATTTAAGTAGAACTATAAATAATAATAAATAAATAAATTTAGTTGTTGTTTCAAAGTAGCTGAGGTGCAAGAAGCGACTGGGCTATCACTCAAACAGATCCAAAACTTGTAGAGATAGTAAACAATAAAAGGCAAAATATATATGCAAAAACCAAAATTGTTGGAGATGATGTTATCAGATACCAAAGCCATCAGGTGATAGAGACAACAAAAAAATCTAAAGAATATTTGGTGTGTGGTTGGTAGAACGTTACATTTCTATGAGATTCTATTGATCAAATATGGGTTAGTAAGTGGGTAGGAGTCATTATAGTATAAGTGGAAAGGGTATTTCCATGTTTTTTGGTTTCTATGGAGGTTCAGTGTGGTGATAGAATCTGATAGAGGACAAGTGGTCAAAGGAAGACCAAACATTTCAGGTAACATCAGAAGCATTCATTGGTAGCAAGTAACATCTACGATATCTGGATAAAACCTAATATATTTAAATATCTATTTATGCCTTGTATTTAGTGAAATTGTTGAACAATACCAAGCAATTTACTCTAGACCTGACAAGGCAAATAAAAATTTCTAGAATGCAGGCAGTGGAAAAGGAGATGATTGGTAGCATTTTTGGTGAAACCTTCTATGTCAGGCCTATCAAACTCAAGAAGCCTTTGAAGAGCTACATAGCATATAAGGGGTCTAAACTGCAATCTGGACCATGCAGTAAAATATTCTTTTAGTTTGAAAACTGAACATGAATCTCCAAATTCAATATCAAGACCGAAAAAGGGGATAAAAACCTTCTCAAGAGGAAGTTCATTCTATAACCCTATTTCAGATTAATAAAATAAAATTTAACATAAATTGGTGATTTTTGCATGTTACATTCTAGCACGCACGGTGGGACGCCATGAAATTTATTTTAGAATAGTTTTTTCAGGCTTATCTAACTCAATTTATGGTTTTATTTTACTATTTTAGGCACTATGAACACATAATAGAACCCAAAAAAACCTTGATATACACCTCAATTTTTTAGAATAGGAGTTTCAGGTCTTCAAACCTAGTTTGCATCCTAACCTACGAACTAGTAGTCCAATTCACACCCCACCATGCAAACTCTATCAAATCGATTTAGAACAACCTAAAATTATAGAGGTCTACAATAGAAATAGAGAGAAATCCATCTGACACAATAGGAGTCAGGTATTTATTTCAAAACCCTATGTTTTCATCATTCTTTTGCAATTTCAAATTATCCTTTAGTGTACTAGATAGGACTTTCAAACCCCTTTTTCAAATCACATTTCAATTAAGAATTTTCAATTAAAGCATTTTAGCATAAGGTTTTCAAGTTTATTTCATGTCATTTACATCTCTTTGCAAAAAGTGTTTTAGCATAAGGTTTTCAAATTTATTTCATGTCATTTACATCTCTTTGCAAAACTATTCTAGCATAATATTTTCAAATTTCTTTTATGTCATTGACATCTCTTTGCAAAAAGCATTTTAGCATAAGGTTTTCAAATTGTTTTTATGTCATTTAAATATCTTTGTGAAAAGTATTTTAGCATAAGGTTTTCAAATTTCTTTTATTTCATTTACATCTCTTTGCAAAAAGTATTTTAGCATAAGGTTTTCAAATTTCTTTTATGTCATTTATATCTCTTTTGCAAAAAGTATTTTAGCATAGGACTTTCAAATTCCTTTCATGTCATCTACATCTCTTTTCAAAAAAGTACTTAGAATAGAAATTTCCTATGTCTTTCCAAATCCCCTGGGTAAATTGCATTTTCCCTTTCAAGCATTCAAATTAGGGTTTCAATTTATTTACATCACTTAGAATTAGAAATTTCCTATTTCTTTCCAAATCCCCTAGGTAAATTGCATTTTCCCTTTCAAGCATTTAAATTAGGGTTTCAATTTCTTTCTAATGCACATAGATAAATTATCAAATTTCTTTTTCATGCACTTTATGTTTCTTTTTTCCATGCTTTATAGAATAAATTTCTTTTTCCAAAAGGGCATTTAGATCTAGTTTCATTTTGAAAATGCATCTAGGATTAGTTTTATTTCTAAAAATGCATATAGTTAGTTGTTTTTCTTTCACCTTAGCGGTAGCAAATACACCATCACACACTCACATGGCATACAAAATGGTGATATTGGACTTCATCTCCAATCCATCGCTCGATACTAGTAACATGGGAATTCATATCCTTCCACCAGGTGACCTCCTAGACACCATAGTATCCCTCAAGAGTGGTTTTTTGGACTTCATCACAAAAAAATCCCCTGCTCTTGAGATTGGTTTTCTAGAATTTATCACCGAAAAGGACCTTCGAAGTATAATAGGATTAGATGCCTTTATTTACAATGCTCACATAATTAGTGAATAGGTAACTATCATTCTTGAATAATCTCACCCAAGAGTGAAGCAACCACTTGACTAAGCAAGTAGAAGGTCTTATATAGTACCACCTCTTCTTGTGAGAGGTTTATGAACTAATTAGCATAGTTTTATTTCCTCCCATATGGTTATCATTTTACTGCACCTTTCCATCCAGGTCACCACTTGCCTATTGAGACATTGTTCTATTATGTGCACATTGGGTATTGCACAAGGTTCTATGCTAACAACATTCTTGTTATTTCTAGATTTAACTCCACTTCTCATGATATGTTCTAGAAACAAAAATCATCATAACACACAAAAACAAACATTAATTTTTTTATATTTAGTATTGATTTTAGTTATGCTTTGTTTGCATGCTCACAAAACTAGTTTCAACACATTCACCTATTAGCATCTCATTTGTTGGATGTCTGTAGCCTATCACTTTCAATTTTCTATTAGATTCACTATCTGGGTCTAGTTCACATAGCACTATGAAAACCAGGTTTTTTTAGTTCCAATTCGCATAGTGGCATGAAAACTCTATTATAAGATACAAAAACTTCTCAAATTTCATAGGGTTGTCCAAAAACCTTTCATAGAACACACCCACAACTTCATATTTATATTTTATAGATAATTTGAGCATCAAATTGCACTACACAACACCATACATGTTATCACTTGTTTCCAAGTGCAATAGCAAGCACACCTTGAGGAGGAGGCTTCTCACACCACCTCAAATCAGTCTAATCCTCCCCCTCCCTTCATAAGGGAATCCTCCACACTCACACCTGATATTCTTACAAGTTCTAAATAACTTCACATATGCACTATATATCATGGTAAGACTTCTATCTCTAGAAACATGCTTGCTACCTCATTTGGTGAAGACCATCCACTTCTTCCCCACTTGCTCTCACCTAATCCACCTTCCATGCTTTGTGACCACATCATATACACTGCTCTGAGAAACCTACCTCCCTTATTCACTATCAACAAGGGAAATTTTCCTACCTCACCAACCTTTGCACATCCTTTCTTTTAGAATCTATCTCATTCCATTTTCAAGAATAACTATTCCTTAATTAATTGTCCTCACCCTGAGGGTGCATCATCCACCCCTACTGTAGGGATTATCTTAGATCCCTCATATTCCACCTGAGCACTCGGGTACCCTCATCACAATTCCCTCCAAAATAATCTTTATTGCAGCAATAATATACCCCACCCACATCATCACATAAATATGCTTCCCAAGCATTGCAACAACCATCTTACCAATAATCATTCTTTCCATATTTTGATATAACATCATAACCACCTTCTCAATCACAAAAATTATAATCTCAGCAATACCAATAAATATCTTTTCCAAAAACCTTTGTGGATATGTTCATACCATTCTCTCAAGATTCTATCTTTGAGACCTACACTCCTTCCTCGTCATTACTGCCACCTATGTTTGTTGCAACTCAGGCTTCTATATTTGAGACCTACACACCTTCCTCATCATTTACTACCACCTACATTTATTGCAAAACTTTATTATCATTAACATAAATCATTCACCATTATGCAAAAATATCAAATCATTCATCCACAAGTAATTATACACTATAACAATCCATAAATGAGAGAAAGATAGATAATACCCTTAAGGTAGGTAAAAACCAATAATAATCCTTAAGGAAGGAATAAATCCACAAGATCTCCCAATATGAGAGAGCCACTTAAGGAGGGCAAAGTACCATAAGCCACTTCATGGGCAAATATGATTACATATGATTGATATCCATGATGATTACAATGATAAATATCTCTTCTTTATATATCCATATTCTTATTCTACTTTGAAGAGCCTACTACTAATTTAATATTATATTATAATATAATATAATATTATAATACAATCAACCTTAGGGCATGTGTGGCTCATGCTAACCCTTATACAATATACTAATATATCCCCAAATTTCTATTTCTAGGTACCCTAACATGCCACCGTTATTACAAATATTTCATCCTCAAAACATGTGAAGAAACAAGATAATATGATTTACCAAGCAATGTTAGAAACTGGTATCAATCTCAACAATCCATCCACCCAAATGAAACACGTTGATGTTGGTATGCCATTTTTTTACTTGAGTATCCAAATATTCTTCTTTGGCTCCATGCTTCTACTGTTGCATTTTGATAACTTGAATGATGGGTCCACTTGTTCCTTGATTCTGATGAACCACATTGAAAACCAGGGTTACTATGACTTCTCTTCCAAAAACTACCATAGTTGGTGCCCTTATCATTCCATGTAGAACCATAATATTGCTACCTTGAGCCATACCTACAAGATTATTATCGCTCAAGGTGGTGTGGATGGAGATATGGTGCAACCTTAACTTGATGTTCTAACTTCTTTGACTCCTCAAAAATTGACTCCATTGTTCTAAATTAAGAACACAAGCTTATACTGAGAGGGGGGGTGAAAAGTATAGGACCACTTTTTACTTTCTTTCCAAATAAATATTAGTTAATGTCCTTAATTGCAATAACCCAATATAGCAGTGTACATTAATAACTCAGATAGAAATAGTAAGCACGAGCACAAGTCACCATACACAATTGAGACATAAGATTTAACATGGTTCCCCAATATGGGGTACTCCACCAGATAATCTCCTTATAATATTTCACACAAAAATAAGGATCCTTATCCAATACAATGATTTATTTGATCTACTCAAAGCTAGAAAATAACAAGTTCACACATAACTTGTCCAAATATGAATTACAAGCTCACACATAACTTGTAAACTGAATGACAAGTTCACATAGAACTTGTCCAAATATGAATAACAATCTCACATAGAACTTGTCCAAAATTGAATAACAAGCTCACACACAACTTTTCCAAAACTGAATAACAAGCTCACACATAACTTGTCCAAATCTTCTCCAACAAGCTCACCAAGAACTTTTCCAAATATTCTCTAGAAAGCTCACCCAAAACTTGCCCAAAATCTACTCCAACAATCTCACCAAGAACTTGTCCAAATCTGCTCTAGCAAGCTCACCAAGAACTTGCCCAAAATATGCTCCAATAATCTCACCAATAACTTGTTCAAATATGCTCTAGCAAGATCACCAAGAAATTTCCAAAATCTTATCTAGAAATCTCACCAAGAACTTGCTCAAATCTATCTACAAATCTATCCTAAAACTATCCACAAATTTGTCCACAAAGCTGTCCCAAAACTATCCACAAAGCTATCCCAAAATTGTCCACAAATGTGTCCCAAAACTATCCACAAAGCTATTCCAAAATTGTTCATAAATGTTGTCCCAAAACTATCCACAAAGGTATTCTCAAATGCTCAATCAATCATGCTCAAGTAGCACTCAAATATCATCCACAAATTTATTAAGGAAAATCTTAAAGATGAACTCAACAAAGAATGACAATGTACTCTTCAATGGATGACAACAATGATCCACAATTATCTCGACTCAACTCAACTCAAATCCATCTCAAATAAACTCAAGTCAACTCATAGAAGCATACAAAGAATTGTTAGAGACTCAATATGTTCTAAGCTCAATCTCAACTCAACTCAACTCAAATAAATCTCAACTCAACTCAAGTCAACTCATAGAATCATAAAGAGAATTGTTAGAGACTCAATATGTTCTAATCTCACTCTCAACTCAAATCAGAATTATGGAATAGTTTGTTTCATGGAACTTGACGAACCACCTCACACAATCACTTGACTAGGCTCAATCAACTCAACTCAACCAATCACCACAAGGGACTACTCTTTCTCACAAAAACCCTATTCCAAGCATGTATCAACCAACTTAAATGTTTTCAACAATGCTCAACCACAAATATCACATAACAATGATACTCATGTTCTTTTCAAGTTCTTTCACAACCAATGGGTTTCAGTGACCATGCTTATAAAACAAGATTTAAACACAACTCTTAAACTAGAAAACCTTGAATCATTCAACCAACCAATTTCGAAAAGGAAACCACAATAAATAATTTTATCTCCAATGATATTTCAGAAATCAACCACCATAAAAAATCAATAGGAGAATGTGTCCATACCTTTTGATGCCAAGAAGTTGTCCACAAAAACTGCCACACTAAAAACAACTTTCCTTTCCAATCTCAATAAGGGTTAGTGGACTTCAAATGATAATCACAAGATAAAGCATAATTCAATTTACACATTTTTACTCCAACTTAATAAACACATCCACCAAAGTCCTTTTTAATAAAAACCCTTATCAAAAATAATAATCAATAAGGCTCTCAAAAATATTTTATAACAACTCCTTATTTCTCCTAAATCTTAATTTTCAATTTCATGAATATAAAAATAAATCAACAACTCATCCACCTTTGAAATAATAATCACAACCCTTATAGAAATAAAGTTTAATAAAAAACTTTAATTATTCCTTAACCACCTTATAACTCCTATCCTAGGGCATCAACAAAATTAATTAGAGGAAAATGTAATTACCTCCTCAAGGGGATTCGAACCTCCAACTTGCACACACCACGAGCGCCTTAGTTGTGGCTAAGGTTGCCACACGAGCTAGCTTCTCATTCAAAAGTAAAAGGTATGATGTGACTTAAGTTCTTCCTCCCTTCCACATAAACGAAAAGCACTTTGAGTGCTTTCCTTCCAATGCCTTCAAATGCAGTCAAGGATATTCAAAACTTGATGTAAAGCACTGCCACACATCTTAACAAAAATCCAATTGCCAATGCACCACTCTGTCCACAATATCTTGGACTTTTTATCAACCTTGGATTTATTTGTTGTCTCCCTTTCCAAAATTATTTTCACACAAGCTCTCTTCGAATGCTTAGCCAACAATTAACATGAGCAAGGATTAATTTCAAATCAACCTTAGGATCCCCCTTTATATAGTATTATCCTCATTTTCTATGATTTTGGTGCATTATTGATTTTCCCTCTTTCTTTAGACGTCGACGCTAACTTTAATTTTAATTTTAAAATTTAAATTTAAATTTTAAATAATTAAAATTTAAACTAAATATTTAAAATTAAATATCTCCATCATCGGGGCACCTTTTTCGATGAAACGAAAGACCAACCTGGGTTTTAAGAAAAACCCATTTCAAATATGCCATCCATGGTTTTAAATAAAACCTTTTATTTTACCTACCTTGGTTTTCACAAAAACCCTGATTTTATCCATGCTTTCCAAAATATCATTTGTCCACCAAAACTCAAAGGGATCCATATGTCATCAATGATTCATGTGACATCAATGACAACATAAAATAACTCAAATTTACAAAAATATCCTCCTTTCTCATTGATGGCAACACCTCTAAAGAAAAAACCACAATCACTACAAAAACCATCTCTAAGAATCAAAGTTGCTCCCCCTGACTCAATAATATCTATGGAGGCTACTCCCCTAACTCAATGCTCTCTTTGGAGTCTGATCCCCCTAACTCAAAGCTCTCTCCCTTACTCAAATCTCTCTCCCTTTGACATCAATGGCAAAATGGACACCTATGGGTCTAAAAGATATGACTCTTAAGCTTAGCCCCCTCGTCACCTTCTCTCTTGAGGTGATTAATTTTGGGGTGGGAGTACTTTTACTCCCATATTACATTGTTTATTTCCTCTATCAACTTCCTTCCATGTTTTTGTGATATACTTCTCTTGATGAATTACTTTATCTTATTTTATAGAACCTATTTCACCTTCTTGCCTTGAACCTATTTGGAATTGAGTCCTACACAATTTTACAATATGCCCAAAGTTTTTGCAATTAAAACACTTGATATTGTAGCCTTTGGATGGTGCCCATGTCCTGAATTCATTCTTAAAATAATTTTCATATCCATTCCTTTCCTGAATCCTATATTGTGAAGCTCTATTTTCATGACCATTATGACCATGACTTCTGAATTGTGAAGCTCTAAAACCAAAACCATGTTGCTCATTTCCTTTGCAATAAAAATATCTGTGACCAATCATGTTGCATGAGAAGCAATGTCCCTGAAAACCATACCTTCTTCCTTTGAGGTTTCTTTTAGAAAAATCAAACTTCTTTGATCCATGGATCCTGCAATGTATAGCCTTATGTCCAAATCCATTAAAATAAAAACAATGTCCTTGAAAAGTCCTTTGTTCATGCCTTGGTTCCTCATATCTTTCTTGACCATTATCCTTATGATCATTTTCAACTTGTGCATTGCATCCTTGAACCTTATTTGTAGCATCTAAAACCTCTTCCTTAGTTTCTTCCTTGCTTTCCTCTTCAAGAGTTTATTTTTCTTTTAAACTTGATTCACCTATCTCAAAAAAAGATCCAAACTAAATATTTGGAGCCACAAGAACTTTGGAACTTTCCTCACAAATCATAGGTGTTTCCTTTCTTTCATATTTTAGAACTTCCTTTCCTTTTGAGTGTGATTTCCCAAACTTGAAATATGAGACCTTTGGTGCTTTGGAATCTTCCTCTTCTTTTTCTTTATTTGTGTCAAGTAGCAACTTGGCATCCATATCTATAGCCTTTGAAACACATGTTTCCTTCTTAGTGAAAATATCTTGACCTTTTGAGTCATGTGATGGATCAAATTTATCAAGTAAGGAATATTTCAATTCTTATATATTCTCTTTAACCTGTTGTAGTTGCTCATGGATAACATTGATCAACTGAGACATTATCCTATTTCTTAACTTGTTCTGTTTAGAGTGAATGTTCTTCTTATACTTCTCTTATTCCATAGAAAAAACCTTCTTCATCTTCACTATCACTAAGATCATTATAATATTCTATAGCAAAAAAATTCTCAAGATTTCTTTGACCATAACTATTTACTTGATGTGTCATCTCATCTTCACTATCACTGTGATCTGAGCTATCACTTGATTCTATAATTTAGTAATATTTCTTTGCCTTACAAAAAATTTTCTTCTTCTCATACATGTTTTGCTTGTATTTTTCATCTTTGGCATGCTTATGCTTTCCATCTACTTTTTTTCTATGACCCTATTTTTCATCATCACTATTTTCTTCATGTGGACACTAGTATGCATAGTGACCAAGATCACCACACTTGTAGCATCTGAATCTCCTTATATCCCTAAAATTCTTTGAGTCCTTAATCCTTTTGATGAAGTTAGCTTCCTCATAATTATATGAACCTCTACTTATTTCTGAAACTTTCCCATTTTATTTTTCTAAAGCCTTGAATGGAATCTCTTTTATTGGAACCTGATGCTTACTTGCCCTCATCTCATAATTTGTGAGGGTCCGTTGCAATTCTTCCATTGTTAGCTTGTTGATATCCATTGTTTCTTCTATTATTGAAACCTTAACATCATATTTAATGGGAAATGATCTCAAAACCTTTTGAATGACTTTTGATTCTTTCATCTCAAAACCTAGGCCTCTCATGGTGTTAGTAATCTCATCAAATCGAAGCAAAAACTTTGTAATATCTTCAAAATATTTCATTTTCAATTCCTCAAATCATTTTCTATGAGTTTGTAGTTTTTTCCAACTTTACCTTGGAATATACTTCATAAGTATTCCACAACTTGGTCCACATCTCATTAGTTGAATTACATACCATGACCTTTGTAAAATTTGTCTCATGAAGCCCACTCAAAATACAATTCATTGCTCTTGCATTGATCTCAACCAATTTCTTGATAGTATTATATTCCTCAGGATCACCTTCAACTCTATACCCTTTTTCAACCATTTGACATACATCATATCCTTGTGATATCAAGTAGTTCTTCATCCTCATGATCTAGAAAGCATAATTATTACCATCAAATAATGGAGCCTTATTTGTAGATGATCCATTCGATGAAGCCATCTGTGTTCTTGTAAAATCTACCCTCAAGATGTTAGTATTTCTTAAGAAAACCACTCTGATACCAATTGAAGAACACAAGTTTATACTGATATGAGGGGTGAACAACATAAGACCATTTTTTACTTTATTTACAAATTAATATCAATTAATATTCTTAATTGTAATAACCCAATATAGCAGTGTGCATTAATAACTCAAATAGCAGTAGTAAGCAATATCATAAGTCACAACACACAATTGAGATACAATATTTAATATGGCTCCCCCAATGTGGGGTACTCTAGCAGATAATCTCCTTATAATATTTCACACAAAAATAAGGATCCTTATCCAATTTAATGATTTCTTTGATCTACTCAAAGCTAGGTAATAACAATTTCACATAGAACTTCTCCAAATCTGAATAACAAGCTCACACAGAACTTGTCCAAAATTGAATAACAATTTCACACAAAACTTTCCCAAATTTGAATAACAAGCTCACATAGAACTTGTCCAAAACTAAATAACAAGCTCACACAAAACTTGTCCAAAACTAAATAACAAGCTCACATAGAACTTGTCCAAATCTACTCCAACAAGCTCACCAAGAACATATCCAAATATGATCTAGCAAGCTCACCAAGAACTTTCCTAAAATCTACTCCAACAAGATCACTAAGAACTTGTCCAAATATGCTCTAAAAAGATCACTAAGAACTTGCCCAAAATCTGCTCCAACAAGCTCACCAATAACTTGTTCAAATATTTTCTAGCAATCTCACCAAGAAATTGCCCAAATCTGGTCTTGCAAGCTCACCAAGAACTTGCTCAAATCTGTCCACAAATCTATCTTAAAAATATCCACAAAGTTGTCCACAAATTTATTCCAAAAATGTCCACAAAGCTGTCCCCAAACTATCCACAAAGCTATCCCAAAATTATCCACAAATACTGGCCTAAAACTGTCCACAAAGGCCTTCTCAAATGCTCAATCAATCATGCTCAAGTAGCACTCAAATCTCATAAAAA
This sequence comes from Wollemia nobilis, assembly GCA_028583015.1. Taxonomy (NCBI): domain Eukaryota; kingdom Viridiplantae; phylum Streptophyta; class Pinopsida; order Araucariales; family Araucariaceae; genus Wollemia; species Wollemia nobilis. The sequence continues at coordinate 23,152 of JAQPPZ010005877.1, forward strand.
AATCTATCAAGGCAAATCTCAAAGATGAACTCAATAATGAATGGCAATGTACTCTTCAAGGGATGAAAACAATGATCCACAATGATCTCAACTCAACTCAACTAAAATCAATCTCAACTCAACTCAATTCAACTCATAGAAACATAAAGCAAATTTTTAGAGACTCAATATGTTCTAAGCTCAATATAAACTCAATTCAACTCAAATAAATCTCAACTCAACTCAAGTCAACTCATAGAAGCATAAAGAGAATTGTTAGAGACTCAATATGTTCTAATCTCACTCTCAACTCAAATCATAATTATGGAATAGTTTTTTTTATGGAACTTGACCAATCACCTCACACAATCACTTGACTAGGCTCAATCAACTCAACTCAACCAACCACCACAAGGGACTACTATTTCTCACAAAAATCCTAGTCCAAGCATGTATCAACAAAATCAAATATTTCCAACAATGCTCAACCACAAATATCACATAAAAATTATACTCATGTTCTTTTCAAGTTCTTTCACAACCAATGGGCTTCAGTGACTATGCTTATAAAACAAGATTTAAACACAAATCTGAAAATAGAAAACCTTGAAGCATTCAACCAACCACTTTCAAAAAGGAAACCACAATCAATATTTTCACTCCAATGATATTTCAGAAATCAACCACCATAAACAATAAATAGGATAATGTGCCCATACATTTTTATTCCAAGAAGTTGTCCACAAAAACTACCACACTAAACACAACTTTCCTTTCCAATATTAATAAGGGTTAGTGGACTTCAAATAATAATCACAAGATAAATCATAACTCAATTTACACCTTTTTACTCCAACTTAATAAACACATCCACCAAAGTCCTTTTTAATAAAAAATAAAAAAAACTTAGATGGTAAATCTTTAAAGAGTTAAAAAAAACTTCTAATTAAGATTTTAATATTAAGATAAAAAAATTAATTTAAAGTTGAAACTTAGATAAAAAAAAATATTAATTAGATTATTTAATTTTAAATTTATTTAAATAATTAAATTAAAAAAAAAAATAAAATAAAAAAAAAAAAAATAAATTTAAAATTAAAAAAAATAGTGAGTTTCATAATAATATACTAAAAAATAAAATAAAATTTTAATAAATCAATTAATATTTAAAAAAAATATTAAATTATCTATAATTAAAAATAAAAATAAAAAAAAATTAAATATAAAAAATCTTATTAAAATAAATTTTAACATTTTATAAAAATATTATTAAAAAATTTTGTTTTTAAATGAAGAAAAAAAAAAAATTTAGAAATTTATTTAATTAAATTAAATTTAAAGCTCTTTTATATAATAATATCTTCTTTTTTTACTTTTTCTATTTGAAAGTTTGATCTTCTTATAACTTCATATTACAATTTACAATTAATAATCAATGAATAAAAAAATAATTATATAATTTATATATTTTCTTCATATAAAAAAAATGTAAATAATTATAAAACATCATCTTAAAGAAAAATGAGAATTCATGATATAGATTTTTCTCTTGGATGAATTAAAATATGATTTTTCTCCTTTTTTTTATACAAAAAAAAGTCATAAAAATTTTCATAATTAAAAATTTTCTTTAGCTCTATCTTATTTTAAAAATAAATTATATATGGAATTTTCTCTATTTCATTTTTAAAATGACATTCGGATATAATTTTTTTTTTTCATTTTATTGATGAAACATGAATTGAATGACAATTTATTTCTTTTAATATATGAGAATTTAATTAATATATATTTTTTATTTTGTCTTCTCTTTTAAATTTAAAGATATAAAATTTTGAAAACTTCTTCTTTTGACATGATTTTATGAAGTTGATATGAAAATTTATTATTTTTTTTAAAAAAATAAAAATAATTTTTTTAAAAAAATAAATAAAACACAGCAAAACAAACACCCCAAGGTGTGGACAAGGGGAAGCCAGGAGCCAAAAAACCAGAACAACAAAGAACAAGTCGATAGCACAACAGACAAAGTATACCTGGGAAGGACCATCAGTAAAGACACATCCATTATGACAGAAGCATAGGGATGTGCAAGCAGAAAAGCTAGGAGTAGCAAAGCCCAGTATCAACACAACAAAAATATCAAACCCTCTAGGACAACAATATATAAGAATGCTTTATAGACCCAAGGGTTAGAGTCCTACACTGACCCAGCAGTGAAAGGAAACAGAGCGGGAACGGACCCAACCTAAACGAGAGGGAATCCCACCTTACTACCATATGGAACAACCTCACGGCAAATATTTACAGTAGGAGAATTGCCAATCTAGTCTATCCATTAATAAAACCCTTATAAAAAATAATAATCAATAAGTCTCCCAAAAATATTTTATAACAACTCCTTATTTCTCCTAAATATTAATTTTTAATTTCATGAATATCAAAATAAATCAACAACTCATCCATCTCTGGAATAATAATCACAACCCTTATAAAAATAAAGTTTAATAAAAAAATTTAATTATTCCTTAACCACCTTATAACTCCTATCCTAGGTCATCAATGAAATTAATTAGAGAAAAACATAATTACCTCCTCAAGGGGATTCGAACACCCAAATTGCACACACTGTGAGTGCCTTAGTCGTGGATAAGGTTGCCACATGATCTAGCTACTCAATCAAAAGGAAAAGTCATGATGTGCCTTAAGTCCTTCCTCCCTTCCACAAAAACCAAAAGCACTTCGAGTGCTTTCCTTCCAATGCCTTCGAATGCAATCAAGGAGATTTGAACCTTGATGTAAAGTGCTGCCACACATCTTAACAAAAATCCAATTGCCAATGTGCCACTGTGCCCCCAATGTCTTGGACTTTTAATCAACCTTGGATTTATTCATTGTCTCTCTTTTCAAAATTATTTGTGCATGAGCTCTCTTCGAATGCTTAGCCAATGATTAACATGAGAAAGGATTAATTTCAAATGAACCTTAGGATCCCCATTTATATAGTCTTCTCCTCATTTTCGATGATGTCAAAACATTATTTATATTTCCTCTTTCTTTAGATGTCGACGCTAACTTTAATTTTAATTTTAAAATTTAAATTTTAATTTTAAATAATTAAAATTTAAATTAAATATTTAAAATTAAATATCTCCATCATCGGGGCACCTTTTTTGACAAAACGAAATGCCAACATAGGTTTTAAGAAAAACCCATTTCAAATCTACCATCCATGGTTTTAAATAAAACCTTTTATTTTTCCTACCTTGGTTTTCACAAAAACCCTAATTTTATCCATGCTTTCCAAAATATCATTTGCCCACAAAAACTCAAAGTGATCCATATACCATCAATGATTCATGTGACATCAATGAAAAAATAAAATAACTCAAATTGCCAACACTAAATTCTTCCACATATTGTTCTTTCATGTTACCTTTGTTTGGTGTGTCCTTTTTCTCTTCTATCAAAGCTTTCTTGGACTCTACCACTGTTATTTCCATAGACTCAGTTAATGCTACTTATTCCATGGACTCTATTGTTGCTACAAATTTCTTGGATTATGTATCAAGTTCTTCTATTTTTTCTTCAAATTTTTTCTCTATAAGCACTTATTGTTTTTCCTTGGACCCTTGCTCCTTAAGTTGAGAAATATCCTGTAATGTTATCTTCTTTTTCCTATACCATAACTTCATAAACTTATTTTACACATTAATGTTAATAGTACCCAAAGAATATAACCAAGGATAAACAAGAACAATATCTTTATTAATTAATCTTGAATAGCATGAAAATATGAATTTAAAACATTTTTATCCATGGTGATCTTCAAATATTCAAAAATCTGAGCATTCTCACCCTTAATATGTATGTCCTTAAATTTATGTTGCTTGAACTTACAACCTCTTAGCCAAAGTAATATTAATAAAATTATAACTGCTACTAGGGTAAATGGAAATAATAACTTGTTCCTTTTGAATTCTTCCATGAACCTGCAAAATAGACTTTTTAGATTCAAACAAATCCCTTTGTCCATTTTTTATTTCACATTCTACCAAAGGTATGGTTTCCTCTGATTGCATACTGACATCTTTTTTATCTTCTACCACTTCTTTAAAATTTTCTAGCTCTCTTTTTATTTCATTTTGTTATTTTTGAATCATATTTATTTCTTCTTCATATAACTTGATGGTGACCTTCAAACTAGCTATCTTTTTATATGGGTCCCATTTACTCAAGAATGCATGCTCCATTGTTTCCCAAGTTAGTTCATCTTCATGGGCACGTGGAATTTTAGAAAACCAAAAAAAAACTTCTTCATTAAGACAAAAATAAAGCATACATTTCCAAAGAGGATTATGATGATACAAGGATTTAAAAATTTTCCACCAATCCCTAACATCAATATCATCTTCCCCTAAAAATTTTTGTAGCTCCATAGTTGATACCCTAATGCAAACTAGGGTTTTTTGACAATATATATCATGCCCTAATGCAAACTAGGGTTTTATAGAAATAAACATCTTCCCACTGAGTTGAAGCTAAAATTCCATAGAGACAACTATATCTACAAATTTTCTTCCAAACAAAATAAATTGGAACTGATTTGCTTACCCAAACTAAATAATTTTGTCTTTCAAAAAAATTATGAATTGAAAATTCATCACTACCCTTATTCTAGATAGCTGAATTCAGAAGGTTGTATCTCCCTCAATACTTATTATATTTTTTTATATGGCCACTTATTTTAAATATATTCAAATTATGCACAAACTGATCCAAGAATCATTTAAATTGGATAAACCTTCACAAATATATGGCTCCTGAAAGATGAAATATTTTTTCCAAAACAAATCTGCAAAATTTGTCACTATCCTTATTCCAGACGACTGAATTTAAAAAGTTATATCCCCCTCAATACTACTCATATTCCTTCATATTATACTCATTTTAAATCTCTTCAAATTTTGCACAAACTAATCCAAGAATCATCTAAATTAGATAAAATTTCATAGAGATATGGCTCCTAAAAGATGAGACATTTTCCAAAAAGAAAAATTTGCCCTAATTTTGTAATTTCACACAAAAATCGTCACTTTGCTAAAATCGTTGCTCTGATACCACTTGTAAAACTTTACTATTATTAACATAAATAATTCACCATTATGCAAAAATATCAAATCACTTATCCACAAATAACTATCCACAATAACAATCCACAAATGAGAGAGATAGATAATACCCTTGAGGTAGGGAAACACCAATAATAATCTTTAAGGAAGGAATAACTCCAAAAAATATCCTAAGATAAGAGAGCCACTTAAGGAGGGAAAAGTCCCATAAGCCACTTTGTGGGCAAAGATGATTACATATGATTGATCTCCATGATGATTACAATGACAAATATATCTTCTTTATATATCCATCTTCTTATTCTACTTTGGGGAGCCTACTACTAATATAATATTATATTATAATATAATATAATATTATAATACAATAAACCTTAGGGTATGTGTGGCCCATGCCAACCCTTATACAATATAATAATATATCCCCAAATATCTATTCCTAGGTACCCTAACAATGTTCCCCTCTTTTGGAATGTATGACATGTCATCTTCTGCTCCTCCTCCACATTTATCTACTTCTACCTTTTGACTCCCTCCACCTCCAATATTTAAAGCTTCACCTTACATCCCATTTTCTACCTATGATCCATGCTATCCTTATCCTTCTAATCCCCCATGATATTCTTCTTAGTCTGACTTCTACACTCATCATTCGTTTTGTTAGGCATAGGTACCATATTTTGGTACATCATCTCACCCACCACTTGCACCATCTATCCCAACACCACTACCTCCACCATAGTCTGTCATGCCTACCTTTTTCATGATACATCATTCTTGTTCATTGTCCCCCACTACGCAGCCATTATAGTAGACCCCTATACAATAGACCCCTATGCAAAAACCACAAACCTCATAACTATAGTATTACGATTCTCAGTAGATGCTTGTTCCACAGTAGAGTGTCCCATATGAATTGGCATATTACACCTTTCAATAAAAAAATCCACAAGAACACCTAAAGTACATTCCTAATTCATAATGGAAATAAAAATAGCTCCAATATCCTCCTCACTCTCAATCTGTGACTACTTCATAACAATTCATCGCACCTCCATAACCTAAAATTCAACTCTTGCAAAAGGAATTCAATATGCTAAATCTTTTCGTAGATAGTTATGGGCCCTAAAAACCCACATACAATAAGCTATGCAACAAACCCATTCACCCATTAGTTCTTATTCCTCCTTACCCATATCACTTTGATATTTTGAAGTTCAATAAGTACAAATATAAAGAGGACCCACGATAACATGTTAGTAATTATCACTTCACTTGTTATTAGCTACACAATAATGATCCCCTCATGTTGCATACCTTTGCTCTCTCCTGTGGGGGATAAACCCTTGATTGGTACAATATAATCCCATGACATAGCCTATTCACATTTGAACAGTTGGTCAATTAATTTTTGGAACACTTCTCCATCAATATCAAGAAGAAAATAAACTTTTTAGATGTCTACACCTTACGATAGGTTGACTATGAACCAATCATAGATTTTGTATCACGATGGAGATTGGTCATCCATGACCTAACTCATAGCCTCCCATATATCGAGCTAGTTACATTATTTGCTAAAAGCTACCATAATCACATCTCCAAACCCCTGGAACTTAATCAAAGTTACACATTTGTTGAAGCCATTACTTAAGCCAAGGTCATTGAGGACAGCAAAGTCCAATCTGGTAAGATTAAACTCATATAGAAACCATATTACAACTCTAACTTTTACTTCAACTTAAAAACACCAAATAAACCCTTCTCAAGACTGCCATAAACTAACCATGTGGTAGTATCTTCTCTAGCTTCTTTTTCAATCTCATGACCTCTCCCTCCATAGCAGTAGTTATTTAAAACCAATGCATCCCTTCCATATAAACCATAATAGACTCATAGTCTTTTTTTAAAGCAAAAACCCTGTGGCACCTTGGTCCGAGACCACAAGGGGATCACCCCAAAGTCCCCACCCCCACCACCAACATTATCAATGGATTTTAACCCAATTTTGGTAGGGGGGATTGAACCGGCTCCTTGGAGGTGCCCTCCTATCCAACCCCACAACACAAACTCATAGCCTCAACTTCCATAATGCAATTTGATTCTACTCTCTGATCCCTTGTCAGCTCTATTTCAAATATTATACGATGCAGGTCATATCACCTTACCATATATTCAACCTATTGATATAAATTAATCCAAACCTCATGGAAATACTGATTAGACCTTCTACACATACCATCGATAGTGCAACCATGATATATATTCTTGTCACTCATTTTGCAGCCTAGTTTAGGACCTCATTTATTAGTATACCATTCAGGTTTCAAATCCCCTCATGCCACAAAACCAAAACTTGGGCATCTATAAGAACCCACTACCATCACATGGGGGACCGATCCCTAAGGAACCCAATCTAGTCCACAAGCCCAATCTAGGTAAATTAATAATGTTCAATGTGATCCTCCCTCATGTGGAGTGGTTGGCATGATTAACCTCACCACTCGTACCCAGTGATATATACCATGTTATGCATCATCGATTGTTTCACCTCTAATACCATTCACTTAACCATAATCCCTTGTATCATTGCATGCTTTACAACCTCTACCATGAAACATCATCACTATTCATGGTAGCATCACACACCAACTATGCAACACCCCAACTAGGTTGTCTATTTTTATCCTATGTCAACAATATCAACCCCATCACGATGCATTGAGTGATATTATTTTATCCATTGATATTGAAACCCATCACATGAATGTATTTGTGAACTTCATAGGGAATATTCACCACTGCATGCAACCCTCCATTAGCTTTTATGACCATGATATTACAAAACTTGTGGGTGAGGGGGCTAATCCTCCCCTCCATATCCATGTGACCATCAATGGTATCACCTACAAGCATGTTCTCATTGATACTGGTTCCTCCATTAGCATCATCTCTACTACCACTCTTTATTACCTGCATATACCCCCCACTCACTTTGCCATACCATCACTTGATCTTCATGCCTTTTATGGTTCCATGTGACCCAAAGTAGGTTCTATCATCATACCTATCAATGTATGCATTAGGACTATCTCCATTTTATTCCATGTTATTCAAGGTGAGATGCAATAAAATATCTTTCTTGGGAATCCATGGATTAGAGATATGTAATGTGTTCCTTCCATATTGCATTACTATCTCAAATATGTGTATGAAGGACTCATCCATTATGTTCCAATAGATGGTTACCCATTCAATTTTTACAACACCACCGATATTTCACCAAGACATTTATCATCTTCTACATAGGTCCTCCCTATCTCTTCGCATCATTAGGCAAAGACTCCTACACCCTCTCCTATGCCTACCTCATTACCATATCATTCATCAGGGACACATGCATGTCCCTCTACATCTTCTTCTCACATACTTCCATCCACTTCTATGGATCCTCATCTCTCATTTGTACCTTACAAAAATTATCAATTTGTGCTAAATATTATTTTATTAATCTTAAATAGGGTTATAGAATGAGCTTCCCCTTGAGAAGGTTTTTATCCCTTTTTCCACATGAATTTGAGAATATTTTCTAGTGTTTTCTGGTGCCCTTAGTGAAGGTGGTAGCATATAGTATGTATAAGAAGGTTTTGCAATGAATATTTGGTGCAAAGTGGATGGAGGTACGGTTCAAGAAGGGGGTGTACTATGAGTACTATTGGTATAATAAGATGTTTCCTAATCACCATTGTATGGTGATGCTTATGATATCGATGTATGCTCTATTAGATACTTTAGGAGTGAATTTTTCCTAGAATATCATGGATGTAGTGTGTGAGACGGTGGAGCATGAGGTAGTGTTTGCATCGGCACCCATATTATTGAAACATGCGTATAAGGAGTTGCATGATGTGGTGCAAGTAGGGAAGTCAGACTTGAGTTGGAACCCATTTCTATAGGTTTGGGTATGGGAGCACATTACAATAGAGCGATCACCATTGTTGCCATATAGAGCACATGTGTTTATGGGAGACTTCATACCGTACATATTGAAATAGCATACAAATATGGAGAAGGGGATGAAGATAAATGAGGGTGATGGCTTGCATTAGAGGAGGTAGTTAGGTGAGCCTAAGGATATCCATTGGAGGTTGTGGAGGGGTGAGGTAGTGTGGGAGAAATATACTGAGCAGTTGGAGGTGGCCCATTGAGGGATATGAGTGGTAGGGTGGTATAGGAAATAGGTAGATTTCTTCCCTTTTAGCAGAGTCATGCAATAGTTTAGGTTACAATAGGGGAGACTAGATCCACCTATTGTGATAGGGAGGAGGTAGGGTGATCCAAGAATGATATCTATAGTGCCTCCCTCATATGTTGGGTGGGATCCATTGATGGTGATTCTGGATGTGGATGATGTAGGGATGACTCCTAAGTATGATGCATGGTGGGCCATGCAGAGGTGGAAATTAGTAGTTAGAGTGATTTATGACTTAGTGTAGCTAGTGGTAGGATTACCTATAGTGGGGGATAGGCATCAAGGGGGGTTGAACTTGTGTCAAAGGTAGGGTTAGAGGAGGAGGTAGAGGATCCTCTTTGATGATAGAGGTGACATCGAGATGATGGGGTTAGTATCCCTATTATGGAATTGCTAACGCAAGATATCAGCGATGGGGGCTAGCCCTTATATGAGGTAGCATTTATGGAGAAGGAGGTAGGTGGCATGGTATTTGATGCATTAATAGGGTCTCCTAAATGAGATATAGTGAAAATGGAGGAGTAGAATGTTGGAGATATGTTGGATATGCCATTCAAAATCTTGGATAGGATGGATGCTTAGGATGAGTTGGTGATCTTGAGTGAGTACAAGATCTAGAGGGGATATTACATGAGAACCAGATATATTGGGCTCTAGATTTGGTGATATGGAGGGAGGAGCATCAATATTTGGAGGATAGGTTAGTGATATGCAAGTAGGTGAGCCACAAAGAGAGGAAGAATTCAAAGAGGCAATATCAAGATCTACAAGGATAACTTGAAGTGGAGCAAGTTAGGCATGCTAAAATTATAGAGGATTTATGATTTCAGGTTGTGGAGATGATGGCCATCGAGGAGATATTGAGGGTAGAGATTATTGCAATGTAGGAGAGTGTGCAGTGGGTGCAAGATGATAGGGATGTGGTTCAAGTGGTATACGAGGCAAAGGTTATGTAGATATAAAAAGGTAACAACAAGCACGGAAGGAGGATGATCATGCTAGGGTGTCAACCAAGTAATCCATAGTGTAGGTGGTAGGTGTGGGGATTGAGGTGATAGCCCTCCAGGCCAAGGTGGCTCATTGGTGATAAGATCCTATTGAGGTGTTAGTGCTATATTTGAGGGAGGGGTCGATAAGGATGCAATGTGAGATTACCTTGATTTTTTTTGGGCATGTGATTCCAGATTACAAAGGGTCACAATCAAAGTTGATATTGTGGTCGTGGACACATGCACATTCACAAAAGAGTCAATGGAGTATTCCTTCAATAGTACCAAAGGAACTAAGGGTTGTAGTACCAATGGTATAACAGGTAGTGAGAGATACCCTAGAGTTGGATAGGGTGGTAGTGCTTGTAGTGGCTCATGTGTTGGAGGCAGCTCTAGAGTTGAGTGGGGTGGTAGAGGCATGGAGGTTGGATTTGGCATTGATGGTGCAGGAGGGGAGTGGTGAGACTCCTAGTGGTTAGAAAGGCTAATATATATTATGGATGTATACTATTTTTGTAGCCTAAGGTCATTTTGAGCATAATATATATATACATGATTTTTGGTGTGGCTTTATATACATGTATCATGATTTGTGTGAATGAATATGTAGTGCAATAATATGTGTATGTGTAATGTAGAATAGTGGTACGTGAATATATAATGGATGGATATGTATGATGTGGTAAAATTTTGGAGAATGATATCATTGTAGAGTAGATGTAATGTGAATGATGTAATATAAAATAGATGCAATGATGCATGTAGGTGTATGATGAAATCTGAATAGGAAGCCCTTGTATCATAACAAAATTGGTGGCAATGTTATCCATTATGTTATCTTAGGAATGTGGGATGGCATATGGAGTATGCAATAATTTTGACTATCATAGTTATAGCAATCAAACCTCATGAGAAACTAAGCAATATTTAACTACAAATCATAACTAACTTGACTGGATCAGAGTCTATCAGGGACCAATGTTTGTGAAAATTGATGTTCATTTGTCCATTTTAAGGGAGGTAGGACTAAACTTCTGCATTTTTAGCAAAAATAGCTAGATCATCCACAAGAACACAATGATTTGTATAAAATAAGGTCTCTAATATGACATATGTGTCACCACTTGTAAGACTATTCCACTGGCAGGAAGACACTTAGAGCCTATTGTTGGTGATGAAAATAATCCCATGATGGTATTTTAAACCGAAGGACAAAATACGATCAAGCATAACAGTAGTGTTCTTGGAGAATTTTCCTTTTGTTTTTTTCCCCTCTTTCTTTTTAATCACTTTTTGTGGTACTCTTTTTGCTCTTATTTTATTTTTATTTTTATTTTTTTGTTTGTGGGTGTTGGATTTTGTTTTCTACCCATGTTATGATTTTTCTTATGCTTGTCCCTTTGTTTATCCCTAGGTCATATTTTGATCATGCAAATGATAGGATGAGCAGGGGAAATCATTCTCTAGATGATGATATATCTACACAATGTTTTGTCTTCTCTAGACTCAAAACGTACTTAAAAATATGACATGTGTGAATGGTTCCTGAAAGAAGTTGAGCCAACCAACTAAAGTTGTAAGAAGTGAAAGAACTTGTTAACTAGAGGTGATTTTTAATTGACTAAACTTGTGAGTTGTCAAAAATCATGCTAAACATCATGTAATCGATAATCTTGAAAATGGGAGTGGACAGCCAAGAGGTGATGCTAACAAGTGCGTGTTTTTAATCCTATCATGATCGTATTTCTATAGAGAAAATATACAAAGATAAATATAGATATAAAAAGAGGAGTGATGTGTATATGCAATGGATGTAGTAGAAGGAATATAGCATGCAAAGAAAATATCTACAAGAGGAGATTTGTAAAACTTAACGATATGAGATTGGAAGTTATGTCAGAAGAAATGTATATGTGAAGATATGATGAGAGGAGTAAACAATAGTTATGGTTGGCCAACATGTGGGAGGTGCAACAAGATCGAGAGGCAAATGCAAGCGAGAAATGTATACGATTAATAAGAAAGAGGAAAGTGGGAAGCTAAAATAATGGTGAAGAAAGTGATAATGAAGAAGGACCATGGAATAAGAAAACAAATAAGGGAGGAAGAAGAGAAGAAGAAGAAGATAAGATATAATTAGCAGAGATATGTAGTTTCTCGAAGTGTGATCATACAACAATACCAACTAATAAGAAGAAAAAGAGAGGAGGAAAATTTAGCATAGGTATGTAGCTGCTCGAAGAATGGACCTACAAGAATACTACCTAACAAGAAGAAAAAAAGAGAAGGGAAATTTAGCATAGGTATGTAGCCACTCGAAGAGTGACATACAACAATTCTAGATAACAAGGATAATGAGAGGAAGAAGAGAAATAAAGCAATAGGAAGGTGATTTAAGAATATGTGAAGTGGTGAAGATCAGGTTTTGAGTGACTAGGTGGCACAAGGATGTGGTTAGGATTCTGATAGTTGGTGTAGCTAGGCAGCTCCTATAAATAGTGGGGTGAGGATGTGAAAGACTCACATGAAGGTGTGGGGCAAGAAATGGGAGGAGGTGCAGTGCTCAAAAATATAGCAAATGTGGTATGCTCGAATCATGGAAGAAGAATGACATCTATCATGTTATTAATTAGGCTTTCAAAGGTGTGTTAGTAGTCGATGTCATGCCCCAGTTGTTGATGATAAATGTAGAATTGGTTTTCCTTATAATTCCTTATCTTGGGGTGAAGGGGGTTGATGGTATGGATTTTTGGTAATTCTAGGAGTCTTGTGTGCATTAGTTGGTGAAAAGTATGGGAGATTTGCTCTGAAAGTATAGATGTGGAATAAATGTATGGCTTGGGTGGTGATGAGCACGAGGGATGTGGGGTAGGCCTGAGTGGTGGGAACGTGGGCCTAGAATATGAAGGAGTATGTAGTGGGAGTGAGGAATAGGGATGCAATAAGGTGAGGGAATACATGTTGTAGTAGAATGGTATGGAGGGTAATAACATCAACAATGACTCAAGTGTAACTTGAGGTGGTCGAGTCAGGAGAGGATGTGTTGGATATCGATGAGAGAGAGTTATGGAATCGAGGTATGTGGGGAGTGGGATTCCAATATAAAAATATGGTTTAGATATGGGTGGAATATGAGAATGGATGAAAGAAAGGATGAGGAGATTGAAAGTGGTGAGTTGGTGGTGGAGTAGGCTAAAGCATAATACCATGAAATAGGGATGGAGGTATTTGAAGAATGGGTGGTACATGGGATACCTGCAAGAAGCTACGTTGCCTAGATGGATGAACACATAAATGGATGACCTAATAAATATGCTGGCAAAGGTATTGATCATAAGTTGACATTCCACTTGGTAGGGGTGGAGGTAATCTGGAGGACTATAAGCGAGTAAGTTAAATTCCCTTATTAGAAAGAAAGTACCAAGTGGAGGTTATCAAGATGAATAAGCAGGTAGATAAGTATCTCATTCATCAACTAATGGAGAAGGGGATGAGCCCTTTGCATGAGGGTATGGGGGTGGGAATGTTCCTCCTTATTCATAAAGGAGGAGAGAGAAATATGACTATCGTCAAAGCAAGGAGAATAGGAGGAATCCCTACTATTGGGTAAATGAGGTCGAGATGATGTGTCATGAGTTGAATGTGATGATAGGAATGAATGATGAACATGAACAAGGTCGGGTGGTATTGCAAGATTGATCGAGATAGTCGATACTAGAGGGAGCATCAAAAGGTCCTACATGATGGGATGGTGGTATGCTGGAGACGTAGATCTATAGCAACATATATTTGTAAAGGTGTCGTAGCTGGAGATGGGAAACCTGTAAGACCAAAGATACCAACAACATAAAAATGACATAAAGGAAAAGTGTTTTTGTAGTGTAACATAAAGTGTAAAGTGTGTATTGAGTGCAATGTGGGTTATGAATATTTTATGAGGTAATATATACAACATATTAATTATAGTATGTGCAACCACTAGTGATGTGTACCTAGACTAGATAGGCATTGAATGTGTAGAGGTGGATAATGTTAATAGGTTGAAGCTCTATGAGTCCTTTGAGGTTGGAAAATCGATAGGAACCAAAATAAAATTTGTGTGTGATAATGTAAGAACCCAACCAATTTGGGGTGAATTTGTCTCACTTTTGGTGGGGTTGACTAGTGATTTGTTGGTTTTCTTTGAGAACCCAACCACTGATCTAAAATTCATGTTGGTGTGCCTTACTATCGTAGGCATGATGAAGATAGTCTTGATAAACATGTGTGTTCTCTATGGCATGGATTCAATGCTCATATAAGAGCATTAATTGGTCTATCCTGGCTTGATAAGCAGTGTCATCATCAATGAAGTCCTTCATAGAGATGTGAAGAGAAGGTATCTCAAGTTCTAAGGGCATAATATCTTCGATGCCATAGACTAAAGAAAAGGGTTTTGTACCATTAGGAGTACGGATGCTTGTTTAGTATGCCCAAAAATCCAATGGAATTTTATTATGCCAATCATAATGATATTATATGATAGTTTTTCAAAGGATAGCGAAGATAGTTTTGTTAGTAGATTTAGCCTGGCCATTATCCTATGGGTAGTACAAGGTAGAGAAGCTATGGTGAATGTTGAATTTGGTGCAAAGAGCATGAACAATTTTTTTTTGAGAGTGTCATTGACGAAGATGATTTGTGAGGTAATTCCAAAGCAACAAATAATATTATCAGTGATGAATGTAATGATTTTGGCTCTCGTTGTTTGCATAAGTGATATAGCTTCGACCCACTTTGTAAAATATTCAATGGCAGTAATGATAAATTTATGATTTCTCAAGGAAGCAGACAATATTTATCCAATAAGATCTAGGCACCATTATGAGAAGGGCCACATGGATTGAATTGGCTAAAGTGCTTATGAAGGTAAGTGTGTGAGGTTAGCATGTTGTTAACATTTGATGCATCATTTGATGTACTCACAACAATCATATTCTATTTTTTTCCAGTAGTAGCCGATGCATAAAATTCACTTGGTGATTGCCATGCCACTGAAGTGGCCACCACAAGTTCCATAATGGATATCTTGGACTACTCGTTGAGCTTCATATGGATCTAAACAATGTAAAAGGATGCCATCATGACTGCAATGGTAAAGGATACCCCCAGTAGTGTATAACAAATCACCCTTTTTTTGAATACTTGGTGATGGGCATGTGGTAAATCATAAGGAAGGAAGCCTAATTTGATATAATCCTTAATATAATAAAACCAAGGATTATGCGGTTTGGTGTGGATGACATGGATGCCATCATCATTGATGGGATATGAAGGTGAAATAGCAGACTATGTTAAGGTATGGACAAACACATGTCTCATGTTAGATAGGGATTTTTGGTATTAAATATTCCAAGGATGTCATTGTATTAATGAAATGATTGGAGGAGCAGGGAGCAACCTCAATATCATACCACTCTAGTTGAGCAAGTAATTATTGGATAATTTGTTTAAATTTTTAGAGGATATAATAGCGACCTTTCCAAATCTCCTTGAATTGATTTATAATGAGAAGAGAATCACTGATTATTTGAAGGTGTCTAATGTGCATGACATGCACTTGTTTTAAGATGAGAATTATAGTTTCATATTCAACACTGTTATTTGTGCAAGGAAACACTAATTTGAAGGAAAATGGGAGAGGTTCCCCATTAGGAGTGAAAAATATTATCCTAGCACCCCTAATATAAGTGTAATGAGAGACATCAAAGAAGAGCGTTAAGTCAATTGGTGTTTTGGGTTTGACGTAATTTTAGCTTCAATGATGTGGAAGATAGAGTCATTAGAAATTTGAATAAGGAGTGGTTGGTTGTTAGGAAATGGAGCCTCAACGAGTTGGTTGGCAATCACCTATCCCTTGATGGACTTTTGAGAAATTAATTTGAGGTTGAATTCAGTAAGAAGCATAATCCATTTAGTGGTTTGGGAGTTATGATAACTCTTGTTCATCATGTAGCATAATGGATTATAGTAAATGATAACAAAGGTAGTGTGGTCAAGAATGTAGTGGCATAGTTTTTGTGTCATAAATATGATATTCAAACATGGCTTCTCCATGTAGGTGTATCAATTTTTGTAGCTGACCAACATATGACTAATATAATAGATGGCTTACTCATTTTTTAGCACATTATTTTGAGCTAATAGAGTGTCGAGTTCAAAATTTATAGCATATATGTATAAAAATAATGATAATTGTAGGTGTGGAAGAGATAGAAGTGGTGGTGATATAAGGTAGGATTTTATTGAATCAAATACAATAATAGTTAGTATCCCATTTGAAGATAACCCTTTTTTATAAAAGGTGGTTAAATTATTTACGTCTATCAAATAATTCGGTAATAAAATGATGAATGGATTGAATTTTGCCTTGTAGACTGTGTAGTTCCTTTATATTTGTGGGTGGAGGTATCTCTATGATTGCTTTTAATTTTTTGGTATCTACTTCAATACCTTCAAGAGAAATAATGAACCCCAAGATTTTACCTGAAGTGACACCAAAGACACACTTCTTTGGATTTAGTCACACATTATGTTCAAGAAGGCGATCAAAGATCTTGTAAATATTGGCAAGATGTTGTGAACATTATTTTGATTTGGATATGAGATCTTCAATGTAGTCTTACATTATTTTGTACATGTAATCATGGAATATGTAATTCATGGCACGCTGGTAAGTTGCTCCAACATTATTAAGACTAAAGGGCATGACCTTGTAGAAAAAGGTACCCCAAGGGGTTGTGAAAAATATCTTGTGTTGATCCACTAGATTGATCTTTATTTGATTGTACTTGGAAAAGCCATCCATAAGGGATGTCATTTTTTGTTCGACAATGGCATCTCCTAGTGAATCAATGTTTGGGAGGGGAAAGTTTTCCTTAGGACAAGCTTTGTTCAAATATCAAAAATCAATGCACACGCGAAACTCGTCAAAGGATTTGGGTACTAGAACCATGTTGGATACCCATTATGGGTAATCAATGGATTGTATGAAACCTACATCGAGGAGATTTTGGAGCTCCAATTTTACCATTAAAGCAACTATGGGATGCATGTGTCACAATTTTTGTTTAATAGGTTTTGCATCCCCATCAAGAGTGAGGTTGTGAACTACTAATGAGGGATTGAGTCCAAGCATGTCCATGTAGGACCAGGAAAAAGCTTGTATGTATTTGAAGAACATAAGCTTATACTGAGAGGAGGGGTGAACAATATAAGACCAATTTTTACTTTTCTTTCCAATCAATATTATGCAATGTAAATATAGCAATATCAACAATAGTAACCAAAGCAATGCACAAATCATCACACACAATAGAGACACCACAATTTATGTGGTTCACCCAATGTGGGCTACTCCATGGAAAAAATATTTCACTAAAATTTTCTTAATCAATCTCTTGGGAATCCTTTCCCTATTACAATTTTTATGTACCTCTATCCAAAGGAGACACCAATCCCCTAAATCAAGTTTGTGGATCTCTATCCATAGGAGAACTCCTTCTCCTCTACTCTAGCTGGTGATCGTCTAGAAGACTACTGCCTCAACTGCACTGGCTTGTGGATCTCTCTCCACTTGAAGACTCTTGTCCCCACTTAGAAGACCTATCCTCACTACCTTGGCTTATGGATCTCTATCCACTAGAGACTACTATCCTCTCTGCTCTATCACCTCCAAAGCTTTGTCTCAAAATTGCACTAAACATAGTCCTTCAATATAGTACAACTCTACTCAATCTCTATCTCTGGTCTAGCATAAAATTATCCTTAAATCTGCACCAAAATTTGCTCTCAAATCTATACTAAACACAATCCTTTGATCTAGTACAAATCTATCCTCGATATTTGTCTTCAAGCCTTAACTCAAAGCTTGACACAACTCTGTTGGATCTGCCCCAAACCTTAACTCAAGGTTTGAACAAATCAATCAACTCTGCTCACAAGTCTTCTCAAATACTTGTCTCACATCTATCTTGTAAGCTTCCACAAAAGCTCACACTAATCTATCCACAAGTCCTCTCTAGAACTTGCTCAAATATGCTCTACAAGTTCTCTCTAGAACTTGCTCAAATATTCTCAATAAGTCCTCTCAAGAACCTATCCAATCTACTCAACAAGTCCACACAGAACTTGCTCAAATATTCTCTACAAGTCCACACAAAACTTGCTCAAATATGCTCAAAAAGTCCACATAAAACTTGTCCAATCTGCTCAACAAGTCCACATAGAACTTGCTCAAATCTGCTCTACAAGTCCTCTCTAGAACTTGCTCAAATATACTCTATAAGTCCTCTCTATAAATTGTCCAAATCTACTCTACAAGTCCTCTCTAAAAATTATCCAAATATACTCTACAAGTCCTCTCTAGAACTTTTCCAAATATGCTCTACAAGTCCTCTCTAGAACTTGTCCAAATATGCTCAATAAGTCCTCTCAAGAACTTATCCAAATTTGTATTGTAAGCTTTCACAAAAGCTCACACAAAATCAGTCCACAAGTCTCCTCAAAGACTTGCCTTAAATCTGCTCAACAAGTCCACACAGAACTTGTCCAATATCATAGAAATATAAAGAGAATTGTTAGAGACTCAATATGTTCTATACTAATCACAATGCTCAATTACTTTCAATCACTCTCTTAGAAACATAAGGAGAATTATTAGAGATTCAATATGCTTCAAATACAACTCAATGCTCAATCACTTTCTCAACTCAATTTAGAATATAGAATAGTTTGTTTTATGGAACTTGAATAATCACTTCACACATCCACTTGACTAGGCTCAACCAACTCTACTCAACCAATCACTCAATGAAACAACCCTTGTTCACAAACCCTAGTCCAAGCATATAAACATCAACTCAAAATATTTCCAACAATGCTCAACAACAAATCTCACATAACAATGATACTCATGTTCTCTTCAAACCCTAGTTCAAGTTCTTCACTCAACAACTCACTTCAACAACAATGCTTATGAAACAACTCTCACATAAAAATGATACTAATGTCCTATTCAAACCCTAGTTCAAGTTCTTCACTCATTAACTCACTTCAACAACAATGCTTATGAAACAACTCTCACATAAAAATGATACTCAAACCCTAGTTCAAGTTCTTTACTCAACAACTCACTTCAAAAATAATGCTTATAAAGCAATCTTCACATAGCAATGATACTCAAATCCTAATTCAAGTTTTTCATACAACCAATGGTTTCAACAACAATACTTATCAAACAAGGTTTAACAACAATTATTTATTTCAGATTACCTTGAAACATTCACTCGACACACTCAATAAGGAAACCCTAATCAAGTCCCTTTCACTCCAAACTTATTTTTTAGAAAACCAACCAATCAACTTAACTATGGAAGAATGTGCTCATACCTTTTTATTGATGATAAGGAGTAGACCTCACAAATCTGCTACAACCATAAAACACTTCTTTTCCAAACTCAAGAAGGTTAGAATACAAAAATAGTATTCCAATATTTCCTGAAAATATTATTTGCACCAAGATATAATCAATGCCTTATTTCTTCCTCTTTTAAAAAATCATACATAACAAAATACTTGGAAACACCTTATCAACTCCAATATTAGAATAGTGACCAACATTTTAATAAATCAACCACTCTTAAAACAATATCCACCACCATAGGATATTAACCACTTTAATAATATTCACCACTATAGAATATCAACCACTCTTAATAATATTCACCACTATAGAATATTGACCAGACTTAATAATATTCACCACTATAGAATATTAACCAGACAATTTTCACTCCATGCATAAAACCTTTAAGAAAACAATATTAAAAATTTAATTTTGCCAAACCTTATAACTCCCTTGCAACCTTAGAACCAATAATAAACATGCAAAATTAATTTTTAACTTGCCCAACCAACCTTCAAAAATTTTGAAGATTAAACACCTTGCGTACCTTGTATTCCCCACCAAAAGGGGATTCGGCATGACTCGATATGCCGTATCCTCTTGCCTAAGCCCTTAGGCACTTGGGCACTTGCCGCATGGGCTATGAATTCCCACGTGAAGGAAGGATAGATGCCTTCCTCTTATGCCTTCAACACTTCTTTTTCACATGCGAAAAACATGTTTTCGTTTCCCTTGGTCGTAGCACTAAATTCTTTGCTTTGCACGTTCATTTCTTAGGCATGGTCATTTCATTAAAGTGGTAGGTGCTCCATTTTATATGCATAATATAACATTCCTCCTCATGTCGACACTTTTCGAAATTGAATTTTGAATTTCAAATCTAAAACCCACTTTAGGGTTTTAACCTTAATTTAATTAATTTATAATTAATAAATAAATTAATTAATAATTAATTTAAATAACTTTTCAAGTTAAGTAAATTAACTAATAAATTAATTTATAATTAATTTATAATTAACTTTAAGATTCCTTAGTATAATAAAATTATTATACTTTATTTTCCAATGGTTTTTATGAAAAACCTTTTATTTTCTCCTTCAATGGTTTTAATGGAAAACCTTTTATTTTCTCCTCCAATGATTTTAATGGAAAACCTTTTATTTTGCTCCATCAGGGTTTTAATGAAAAACCTTTTTGGTCATACTTCATAAGACATTATGAAACTTTTTGGAACCAATCAATTACATTCCTTTTGACATCAATGACAACTTCACGCCTTGACATCAATGACAACTCGATGGACTCAAAATGTCCAATAGTATTATTTAAGGAAAGTGGTGAAGGAGGTGTGTTCCTCTAGGGAAAGGTTGGTGGTGAGTTTAACAATGTGAGGATTTGTGGGATCATCACCGATGTCAATATCGATGGTTTCCTCCACAAGCATGTGGGAACTATCACGAAGTTGCATTGGGATTGGAATAATATGGAGGTCATAAATAGCCTCAGGTAAATTGAACTCATCATCTAAATGTATGTTTGTATAATTAATCCATGGAATGTGAGGTTGAGTATATGGTGATGGTGCATTAACAGCACGCATGATAGATGGTTAAAATAAAAAGGCTTGCAATGAAGGTATAGATGAGATGTGTGTGAAGTCGATGAAGTTTGGATAGGGCACCTTGGTTGATTTGTATGATATGTATACTGAAGTAGTGAGATTAAATCAACATCAACCATGTTAACGGAGGTGGTGGATATGGTGTCATATGATGATTATAAAGATGAAAACTCAAGAGCATGTGAACGGTGTGGTAGATTTAATGATGGATGTAATACCATGGGTAGAGAATGAGGTCAAGGTATAGAATGATGGGCTTGTCATAAATGATGCAAATATTTGAATTAATGTGTAGGTTATGGAGGGAGGAGTGAAGAAGTGCATTGTGAGCAAGGATTTGTGAGTGAAAGGGTAGAAAATCGATCGACTAGTTCATCAATGCAGTAAGCAATGGTAGTGTCAAGAAATAGTTTTTCTTGGAAGAATATGCACAAAATGTTGATGGTAGAATGAGGAGATGGACTCTTATATAGGATATCAATGTTGATGTACTCTTCCAATGAATGTGTAGTAATTGGTGGAGGATTCAGGGAGAGATCTTGGATTTCATCTTCAATCATATGGACGGTTGTAGGGTAGTAACCTAGCCCAAAATTTTTGATGAAAATTTGAAAATGAGGGTTTATAGGCATGCTTAAACCTTATTTGTAATGTCCTAGTCCAAATCCACACCAATTTAAATGATGAAGATAGTGTAAGTTGAAGTATCAGTTGGACATGTGGTCTAAGGTACCATAGAAACTAGATTGTGGTGGTGGAGGCACAACTGCTGAGAGTGACAAGTCTAGACCTACGTAAACAAAGTTGGTATGATTATCTAGTGTACCAAGGGAAAATACATTGCCAATGGTTAGAACCAAATCTTAAGGGACACCAAAATCATAGGTAGATTGAATTGTAGGAGGATGTACGTGAGCATCATGGATATTGTATTCACCTAGGCCTAAGTTTTTCATGAAAATGAAGACTTGGGGTGACATATGATATGGTGAATGAGGTAGTGAGTTTGAGTCATAAGAAGAATATGAAAGCTAGGAATTATAGATGGTGGTAGTAGATAAATAAAATAGTTTGTCATCGATCCGAGAGGCTCGTTGCTCTCAATAGTAACATTCATTTGTAGTGGATGGGATTGGATGAACCACATGCAAAAATTGTGAGGTGGGGGGAACAGATCTATGTGTCAAGCTATGAGAAGATGTGAAATATTGAGGTTGAGTATATAAGGGAAGATGGAGTGTTTGAGGATTAGGGAGGAGAGGAAGCTTTATGGAAGAATATGGATGAGATGAAGTGGGAGGCCACAAAGAGGGTGGCAAAAAAGGCATTGACACGGGAGGTGGATTCATGGAAGAAGAATGTTGGGAAGGAGGAGACCATGAAGAATATGAAAAGAAAGGTATGGATATGAGATGGAGATCCATAGAAGAGGATGGAAGTATGTGAGAAGAATATGTAGGGGTATGTGCATGTGTCCTTGATTAACGATGCAATGATGATTAAGAATATGAGAGAGCATATGAGTCTCTACCTGATGATGTGAAAGGATAGTGAGGACCTGTATATAAGATGGCAAATATCTTGGTGAAATATCGATGATTTTTCAAAACTTGAATGGGTCACCATAGATTGGAACACAATGGACAAGTTTGTCATACACATATTTGAGATAGTGATGTAATATGGAAGGAATGCATTGCATGTCTTTGATCCATGGACACCCAAGCAAGATATTGTATTACATCTCACCTTGAATAAGTAGAATAAAATGGAGATGGTCCTAATGCCTACATGGATAACTAGGATTATAGAACCTACTATGGGTCACATGAAACCATCAAAGCCACGAAGGTCAAGCGATGGCATGGCAAAGTGAGTGGGTGGTATATGCAGGTGATGAAGAGTAGTAGTAGTGATGATGCTAATGGAGGAACCTATATCAATGAGGACACACTTGTAGGTGTTTTCATTTATGGTCATATGGATATGGAGCAGAGGATCAACTCCCTTGCCCATGAGTTTGGTAATCTCATGGTCGTGAAATCTAATGGAGGGTTGCATGCATGAGGCTCATCCCCTCCTCTATCAACAATTTGTAAATTTTATATATATCTTCCAATGTAATGGTCATCTCACCTGTGGGAAGGTGAAAGGTGTTCCTATCTTGATACCATCTCTCACACAATGCTAAAATATGCACCCTATTGATGTGAATACTAAAAACCTCTCATACACCCTTCATCCACACCCTACCCATCCACTCATATCTCAATGACTACACATGATACCGTGACTCAATATTCTTCACCTATTTTCATTCAAAAACATCACACATATTTTTATCAGTTTCAAATACACATAAATTTATTTTTCTTATTTCATACAAGTATTCATCACATACAACCTTCATACAACACCTCTCATGCATATCAAAAACAAACAAAAAAACTATCCACTTCGCATGCCATCATGCAAACTCTAGTTTACATACTATCATGTGAACTCTATTTCACACCCTACCATTCAAACTCTGTAAAAACAATATTTTTAGGTACCCATTAGGCCCTTTCATGACAAAAATCTCATACACATGCAAAAACATCACTTTCATAACATGCAAAACAAATTATGACCCCACAAGCACACACTTGAAGGTATACATTCACAAAATACATAAACACATTATAAAATGGTAAAACAATCACATTTTTGGATACCCATTTTGACCTTTCATAGTTAAATTTCAAACATATTCCAAAAATAGTACATATTTCATGCCACACAACAAATTCAAACTTCACAAATATACACCTCATGGCATGCATTCACACAACTTGCCAACACATCACAAAAAATCAAATAAATCATATTTTTGGATACCCATTTGACCATTTTTACACTTTGTGCATGAATTTCAAACTAACATCACATGTAAACACGCATACACGCTCTAACCCTACTTACCATACTTTTCAAACATTCACCCAATTCAAAATTAAAACTAGTTTGCATCTTGGTTATTTATCAGTGGGGTCCCATGTTGACTATTAGTGCTCACAACCATCTCTCCACTGACTCAAGGTTACTTAAGCACTTTACTTCACCACCTCTTCCTCACCCCTCTCTCCACCACTCCTCACAACACAAATAACCCTCACATGCACGATAAGGGACTTTATACTCCCACAAACCTTAGTTCACATGCTGCCATGCAAAATCTAATCCAGTTTGCATACCGCCATGAAAACTTCTATCCATTTTGCATATCGCTATGTGAACTCCAGTCTTGGTTCGTATGCCACCATGAAAACCAAACCTCGTGACACCATTTTCATTTTTTTAACTCTTGCCATAGTTTGTCCTATTTTTCCACCTTTTGTTACCATTTTCTTCTATCAATCGACTCATCACCACATGACATCTATATCATTTTTGATTCCTCACTTGAGACGTATTCATACATAGATTTGCTTTGCATACATTCAAACAATCAAACATCCAACTCACAGATATCACATCTATCTACAAATTATTTTTCTAAAGATTATCTCAAGATAAAAATTCAATCCCAATCAGACATTTGTTAAGTCAAGAGAGCCACACACACTATCGAACACATCTTGATTTTATTTTGTATATTGGCACCAACCACATACTGAATGTTATGCTTGATTTTTCCATACCACTCAACTCAAATATTTTTGCAAATATCATCACATGCTCATTAATCAATCAACAACAAATATTTGAATACATAGTGGTTCTATTCATAATTGGACCATCTTATGTTGGTCACAAAATCAAAGTAGTATTAAGTTGCCCTAAAAAACAACTTGTATGATATTGCAATATATTATACTAAACTAGACTTGTTTTACTGTCATGTTTCATCTATATTCATTCATTTGCATTCATCCCCACATTCTTCATCTTCTCAAACACCTCACCACCTTCTTCCATCATATTTTTGTACTAAACTATGTTTTACACAACATAGTACAAAAAGGGGTAAATGTAGACACCTAAATGTTGCACATGCTCACCAATAGACACTTGTAAACCTACATAGATACTTTTAGGATTACATAAGCATTTCTAGGTTCGTAGGCCATCGTAGGCCATCAATGGTCATTTTAGGCCATCATAGGCCATTGTAGGCCATCATAGGCCATCGTAGGCCATCGTAGGTCATTGTAGGCCATTGTAGGCCATCATAGGCCATCGTAGGCCATCATGGACCATTTTAGAACATCATAGTTGTTTGTAGATGCAAACCCTACAAAACTATACAAAATGTTTCAAAAAACCTCCTATTCACAAGAGGACTGCCTACAAGCACCTTAAAGATACCTAAGCCCTTTTCTACACCTAATTAGGGCCCCCATGGGACCATTCCCTACAAAAATACTAATTATGCTAATTAGGATTCTAATTTGCAAGTGACTTTCCACTTAAAGTGCACTTTATCATTAAATTGAGTTTAATTAGGGTTAAGAATCAAATTAGTCCTAAATGTGTCCTCACACATGCATGCACCCAAAATTAGTTAGGATATTTTCTAGGATACCTAACTCAATCCTCACCTAACATAGGGACTAACTAACTAGAGTTAACCCTAATTCTAGCTCACACATGTGTGAGGATAGGATATTTCCCTTAGGGCATGTGAAAGGATGACTAAGCTTGCCACTTCACAAACCCTAACTTGACCACAATAGGACTTGACCTTAGGGTTTAGTACACCTAACTCCCCCCGACCTTGGTTTCCTCTATAAATAGAGGACCAATTATTTCATTAATACCTCTCTCTCCCTTTAGTCAACATACCTAGACTCTATCAAAATTGCTCTAGAATCCTTTATGATAATTTTACACCCAAAAAATAGTAACAAACATTATCTAGAACCCATCCTAATAGTAAGTTCTAACCAAAAATCAATAGCAGTTCAATTTGTACCCTGGCCTATGAACCCGAGATCTAGTTCACATGTCCTCATGTGAACCAACCCTACAGTAGATTTACAATATCAAATCAGGTACATATTAGTCTTAGATACTTTTTACAATATTTATATCAATTTTCATCATGTTTTACTTTAGTTTTATGTTGATTTGTCTTCAAAACTATGGGGTTTGACCAAGGCAAACCCCCAAATACATTTACCCCCTTTTTTAGGCCCAGAGAAAGTACAAAAGGATAAAATCAAACATCACTACTGGTGGCACACATATGCAGAATCCCACATTCACTGAGGGCACCGGAAGACACTAAAATATTTTCTCAAATTCATGTGGAAAAAGGGATAAAAACCTTCTCAAGAGGAAGCTCATTTTGTAACCCTATTTTAGATTAATAAAATAATATTTAGCACAAATTGGTGATTTTCGTGTGTTACAAAAGCCAACATTTTGAATAACTTATTAAATAAATATGAAAGAGTGTTAGGGCATAGATTTAAGAGGACAAAATCCAAATTTACTTTCTAAACACTCCAACTAGAATTAAAGCAGGTATATGTACATTACTTCAAATGCAAGAGGTAGATTTTCCAATAACTTATATAGGTATGCCCTTATTTGAGGGGAGAATGAGGATATAATTATGGAATTTGGTTATAAATCAAGTTTAAAATAAACTACTAAAATAGAAAGGCATATGGTTATTATTAACAAGAAGAATATAGTGAATTAAACCAATCTTATAGTTCATTCCAACATATTATATTTTCTTATATACTATCCCAAAATTAATAGAAGAAAGTTTAATCTATATTATGCGGTCATTTTTGTGGTCAAGATTATATGACAAAAGGAAATTTTCTTTGGTTAAATCGAGCAAGGTGTGTGATAATAAAACTAGAGGAGATCTTGGTTTAGGAGTTTTTTTTGGATCTAAACTTAGCTCTAAGGGGAAAAGTTGGATATTTTACAAAGATATTCAAATACAATGGGCAATACTCCTTTTGAGTATATTGATATTAATGACCCAAGCTTAATATTTACTACATTCTTGGTCCGAGGTGTAGACCAATTGGTTCATCCAAACCCCATAATGGGGGCGGAGGTCCAAGGTTAAAATCTCAGGCCTCATCGGGCTAAACGCTTGTCCCTTTCTTGGTGCTTTCAACGGTGTAAAAGGTTTAAAATTATTGTGGCATGGTGGTTATAGTGGTGGACTCATGAAGATCTGTATGGCGGCTTCTGGGTCGGACAATGCAGAATACTGTGGTGGCCATAAAAATTTGGAAGCCCAGATCCATGGCGGCTACCGATTCCACCATGTAAATTCAAAAAATAAATATATTTACTACATTCTTACTACCAAATGGTTAAACACTATGGAATAGTTTAGAAAAATCAATTGATCTAGTTATTAAAGGTCTAAGATGTGTGGTGGGAATTGGAGGAAAACATTGATTTGGATGGATACTTGGTGTGATAAAAATCTACTCAATCTAGATCAAATTTTGAAACCATGGATGATATTACTTCAAGATAAATATGATGACAGGGTTTCAAACATTATATACAACAATCAACAAGGAAGGTACAAATGCAAATATTTCTTTACAACTATACAAGACATTTATGTTGGGATGCCATTGAATAGAAATATAACAACAATGATTATTTTGAGGAGATCTAAGGATAAGATAATTTAGGAGTTGAAGAGCATAAGATAATACACAACAAGAAGTGGATATAATGACCCAGGTGTTGTAGGTGAGTTGGAGAGGAGAGGGCCCCAAGGAGGCCCAGTTCAAATCTCCCCCTAAAAAAATCTGAATTGGGTACCCAAAATCCAATTGATAAGTTGGGGCGCCCCGGTGACTTTGAGGTGTAGAACCCCCCAGGTCCCGCCGGCGGCCCACAAGGGGTTTTTCGCTTTAAAAAAAAAAAAAAGTGGATATAATGTAAATCACCAATAAAATAGGAATACCATAAGAATATGGAGAGATATTTGGGATAGCTTGATCATTCTTAAATTCAAAATATTTGTTTTGATAGTAAGTCTTAGAAAAATTCTATCTTGGGATAACCTTATGAAAAGTTTTTTTCATTACCCCTTAAAATGTATTCTATGTGAAAAGGAAGAGCAAAGTATAGACCATCTCTTAGGACATTGCTCAATACTCTAGAAACCATGGCAATAGGATCTTAATATGTTTTGTAAATGCATGGTGATGAATGGAAAAATTGAAGAATGATTAAAGCAATGATAAAGCACTTTCAAAACGAGGCCTTACAAATAATCTAGGATATATCAAAATATACAATACTTTATACTCTATGGTTGGAAATAAATAGAATAATATTTAAAGTAAAGGAAAGCAATTTTATGAAATGAAATATTTGTTTAGCCATAGAGGAGTCTAAACCAACCCTATCAACTCACCCAATTTCTAATCTCAAAGAAAAGAGCCTTGATAGATGGAGTCAAGTGATAAAATAGAATTATGTTGGGTAGAGGAGAAACAAAATGAAGACAAAGAATATAAAGTGGAAATCACCATAAGTGGAGTTGGTCAAATTTAATCTAGATGGATCATCTAAAGTAAATCCACGACTAGTAGGAGGTGGAGGAATAATAGGGGTGAGAGTTTATCTCATTATGCTTTCAATAGTGAATTTAAGAAAAATAATGAAGCCAAATCTTGGGAAGCTTTGGAAGGGTTAAAAATATACAAATAAATGAATTGGAATATAGTATGGATGAAAGGTGATTCACTAATAGTTATAAATGCAATTTTGAGCAAAGTCAAGGCTCCATGGAACACATAAGAGATGATTGTGGAAATACAAGACCTTGCTATAGAGTTTGAAGAAATAAGGCTTACACATACGTTAACAGAAGGAAATAAATGTGTAGATAAGCTATCCAATAAAGGTATTTTCATTGAGGTTCATGAATTTAAATTATCTTTTCCATGGTTAGAAGAAGTAGTAAGTTTAGCTAAAGCTAACATGAAAATGTTGACTACCTAAATTAATTAATGATTATTAATGATTAAGATTTACTTTAATATTTTTTATTGGTAATATTTGTTGTATTTTATAACATTAATGTGTTTTCATATAAACTATTTATTGCAATTCTTGTGCTTGTACTTATTCTTCAAGAAGGAAACTAACCATTCAAATAAGGTGAAGCAAACTATGACAGTGTGAAGTTTTGGTAAAATTAGTATACTAAGATGCAATGCGTAAAAAATGGAGGTGGAGTTTTGGTATTGTGAAGGTTGCTATAGGAAAATATCAAGAAGAAGGATGTTGAATTTGGGAATATTTGTTTTTACATAAAAAAATTGAAGAAGATCCAAAAAATGAAAATCAAGAATTCAAACTTTTTTATGAAAAATGATGTAGTTATCTAGCTATACCAACTCAATTGAGATGCTAGTTGAATCTATTTGTAAACTCTCAAGCTCTAACGAAGAGAGTTATTATTTTTCAAGGGTGAGGGACTCAAGTACAATCCCTTTCTCTCTAGAAAAAAAAATTGAATTTATAAATTAGAAGTTAGTTTTATCATTTATTTAGTGGATTTTTATAAAATTATTATAACACTTACATTGAAAGAGTATTAAAATATCAACCCTTTTTTAATTAAGTTACACATGATTGAAATGGATCCCACCCACATTACATCATGATCATATAGTGACATTGCAACAACTTGACATGTTATCTTTGCAAGATGTCTCCTCATTCAAAGTTGTAAAATACATCATCCTAAAGAAAGATATTATTATCGATATAGATCACAAACCTCTTAAATTAATTGAAACACAATCCAAACTAAGAATTGAAAAACATAAGAACTAAGACATATACTTATAACAATTTATTTTATCGTTAAATATAAAAAATACAATGCCAATTTGGTAGCATAATATCTAAGGTGACCACTAGTTATAACACTTACAACCATTCTTGATTCATTTGGTTAGAATTCCATTTCATCCACCTTGTATGAGGATGATTCTAATTTTGTAGATACACCTTGTCTAATCAATTCAAATTTAAGTAGACAATGTACATTGACTTAGAAAGTAGGGAAAAAACATTGGCATGGTATCTAATAACTATATTAGTTAACAAAAAAATTAATATGTAAATAATATTTGATATGAAAGTATAATATGTCAATTATTATAAATTTTTAATCCCTTTAACATATATATTTTATTTTTATTTTTATTAAAATAACTAAAGTAATACATATCATTTGACATACAAAAAATATGACAACTTGGAACACCATTATTAAGCATATTATATATTTGTTCAACTGGTTAAATTCCTCAACATTCAACGAGGAGACCTAGGTTCAAATATTGCCAAGTGTTACATGGATGGTATACAATCTTTGTTGCAATACCACTATATGGTGATGATGTAATAAAAGTGGGGCCTATTTCAATTCAATATAACCAATTGGAAAAGAAAAATCTAGAAGAATGATTAGGACTAATTGAAAAATATCATAGGACTCTAAGCTAGATTATTATTTTTCGCTGAAGAAATTATTGTTAGTTTTTTTGGCTAATTTAAATAGCAATGGCAAAATATTTTCTAGAGCTCTTGGACAATGATGGTGGTGGATAATATGAAGCAAGCAATTTTATATCTAAATTTTTTGGAGCTCTTGGATAGCGACAATGATAGATTTTATAGAGCTCTTGGACAATGACAATACATTTTCTAGAGCTCTTGGATAGTGATAATAGATTTTCTAGAGCTCTTGGACAATGACAATGATGAATTTTTGAGAGAAAGCAATTTTTTTAAGTAGATGATAAATTTTTTGGAGCAATCAATGGAGATCAAACCCTAGTTTAAGGAAAGGGAAAAGAAAATAAAAACATATAAAATCTCTGAAGCAAGCAATGGCTTTTCTAAAGAAGACGATATAAATCAAACTCTAGTAGAAAAATAACAATTCTCTAAAGTAGACGATGGATTTCAAACCCTACTGCTTAGAAGAAAAATATCAATTTTTTGAAGTATGTGGGATGAAGAAGGAAATGGAGATCAAACCCTAGTTCAAGAACCTAGGTAATGAACTTCTTCTAAGCTAGGTGGAATATTTTTTTAAGTGAGGAGAGGGACACGACACCAAGGGCAAAAGTGAGATATGTCACTTTTAGATCTAGAGGATACAATAACTTCATAGATCTAGCCATTCAAATAGGCAAAGAACTGTGTAAGTTAGGATTTTATAGGAGGGAATATTTCAAGATCTTGGAAGGGATTGATGGATTGTAATACACATGGAGTTCAAGTGTTCAAATTTAGCCACTTGTAGGATCAACTATAGAATATCCAGGTGTTGTAGTATTTACTTTTCTAGATGAAATTAAAAGTTGTGTCTAGGGTGTTTTTTTTAATATGAAGGGTCGGATAGCCATTTAAGAAGAAAAAAATTTCAATTTGTTAAAACTTCATAGTACTATCATTCAGGTAGGTGAAAGTCTATGCTAGTTAGGATTTTGTGGACATATAGATAGATAGAAACACTAGGATTTTTTAGGGCTTAAAGAACAACCCGAGGCTTGATCATGAATGGATGATAGAAGAATAGTCTATGGTAGAAGAGGGCCTTCAATAGTTTGCAAGAGAATCAAATATTTTTAATATATTAAAATTGTTACACTTTTTCTTGGAAAAACAATATAAGATGTTGTATTAAGGTGCAAATGGATATCAAAGATGTCTAAGATTTTAACTTCCATAAGGAAGAAAAATTCAAGGATATAAAAATAAGATAAGGAGAAGGATGGATCACTACTATAACTACCATCACACCTATCATATTTTTCACATAGTCCTTGGTTTCAGGTTATATTACCAAGAAGATGTAGCAACTCAATAGAGGTTTTGTATATGAGTTCTTTTCAAAATAGATAAACAAGTGAGTAGGGAGACGTTGAGAAGAATAGACTAGGGTTGTGGTCACTAAGGATGGAGTCATAATTCCATGACATTTGTCTTAAACCTAATGTTATAAAGACATGGGCTAAGAGGACAAATTTTTAGAGTTTTGTTACAAGACTACCACCATGGTGAGTGAAGTAGATGATGGAAAATATAGTGGTATTGTGTCTATTGAGGCTAGGATTGGTAATAAAAACATGAATGTAGAGTTCCCCAACCTTGAGGTTATAATGAGAATGTAATATTTTAAAAGGGAATGAAGGTTTAAGGGTTATTTGGAACAATTTTATGAAGAAGTAGTAGAGTATTCGATGGATATTTATGAGGAGGTATCAATATTTTATTATAGAAGGAAGTAAGAAAGAAGGAAGTATCCTCTAGAAAAGTTCAAAAATAGGCCTGAGTCGGTAATGAATTTATAGGACACTCATCTCTTGGACAAGAGACATGATTGGGATATGTCCTCTTTAGAGCTAGTTCAAAATAGACTACAACTCTTTGATCAAGGTTACGAGGGACAACACAAAAATTTGGAAGGAGAAAATCCAAAGAAGAATACCTTGGAAGCACATAAAAAGGCAACAAAGTGCATTCGGAGAAAGACTAATAGAGCAAAATTAGTCCAATAAGAAGATGTAAAAATGGGGGAAGTCATTTTACTCTAAAAAAATGCTTATTGGTAGGTTGTATGGATGTGCAATTTTTGAAAAATCCTTAGAGGACTAGATGGTCAGGGAATGGATCAAAGTCCTAGGGTATGTGCCTAGTTTTTTACTTTTGGTAAGAGGGTGGCTATCATTTTAGTTTAGGACTAAGGAAGATGTGGTAAATATTTTATCAAAGAAATGGTTTTTGGGGCTAGTTTTACTAATTCTCAATCTATGGGACTCTTGTTTTGACCTTAGGACCATTTAAATACCTACACACATTTTATAGGTAAATTTACCAGGTTTGCCATTATATTTTTGGTCTAGAGATGTTTTCCAAACCATATGCAACTACATTAGTTCTTTCTTTGAGGTGGACAAGAGGTATCAATCCTCATGCTTGAGGATCGTGGTCAAGATTCTTGTTGATGTGGATTAGAGAGATAGATTGGCTAGGAAAATTATGTTAAATTAAAACAAAGGGACACATGTACAAACCTTAGACTATATTGGTGTGCCTTTCAGGTGTGCACATTGCCATAATTATGGGCATATTTTACGAAACTATTCTCTTAATTTTTCAATGAAGGTTTGGGATCATAAGGAATATAGAGGTGTGTTTAAGGGTGAGAATGAGATGCAATTTTACCTTTAGGCACATAAATTATAGACTAATTATATTATTAAATAAATGCATAAGGAACACAAGATAGAGAAATTGGGAGAAAAACAAAAGATGCAAAGAAGGTGGAGACAACCTTTTATGCTATATCAAGTGATGGATTTGGAATTGTCTTACATTGAAGTAAGGCTAGGTTTCTTAGAGAAAACTTTGAATTTCATACTCTTGGAACTGGATATAAGCTTTCAAAGCAAAACTATTTCTAAATATTATTTCTTATATGGAATTATAGATAATTCTCTTGTGAGTCCCTCAGCTTGTTGGAGTATATTACATTATTTGGTACATGCCAATGTACCACCTTGGGTACATCATTGTAAATATTATATTAGAAGTGTGTCCTAGATTAGAGTGTGAGTAAATATTTTATGTAATGTAATAATGTGCAAGAAATGCACAAGTATCATGTAATTAAGTGTGCAAGTGTTGTGAGTATAAATGTGCACAAGTGTCCACTATGTAAGAGTGCACATATGTCCTTAGAATAGGAAAGTGAAGAGTTCAAAGAAGAGATAATGTCAAGAGTGCTCCATATGAATAGTCACATTCTATTATATATTTGTCACTAAGAATTGTAATGAAACAAAAGAATAGAGATAAAAAATACATTGCACATAGAATGCATTAGTAGATCTTTATTCTATATCATTTTTAGTATTTTATGTATTTATAAGTGACTATTTTATGAGTCATTTTTTAAGTTATTTATGATTTATATATATTTTTTGGTGGAAAACATCCTAGAAGGGATACCACTTTTGGGTAATACCTGAGGAGGCAAGGATATCTCCTCTGCCAAAATCACCTAGGGCTCACACCTGGCCTACCACATTTGACATACCCAAGGAGCAAACCTAAAATAATAAAAAATAATAAAACACAAACACAAACACAAACACACAAGAAGATTAAAAAATAAAAACATGCTCCTTGAGTGTGTCGAAAATATAAAGCACAACCAAACACACACACAATAAGATACAAAAACACAATATGAACCACACAGAAAAAACACAAGAACAACATAAAAACACAAACATGACAAAAACAACATAAAGCTACAAAGACAACCAACAAAAACATGAAAACCAAAAACAACCAAAAGCTTAAAAAAATATTAAAATAAAAAAAAAAAAAAAAACCAACAATATACAATAAACAAAAATATAGAAAACACTCACACACCAAAAAAACCACCAATTAACACAAACATATAGAAACACAAGAACAAGAAAAATAAAAATACAAGAACAATAACAAAAAACACAAAAAATCATAAAACAATGAAAACATAATAACAAAAAAAAACAATACCAAAAACACAAAAAAAAACAAAACAATAAAAAAACACACACACCTCAAAAAAATAAACTACCTTGATCGAACCAAAGAGAAGCAAAAATAAAGCAAGAAGAAACTATGTACCTCCAGAACTAGAGTCATCCAAAGAAATGATAGACATAAGATCTTCCCTTATTTGTGAAGCCCACCATCTAGGAGGGTGGCCATAGCAAGTAAGATCACCTTTGTCCAAATCCCAATTAGCTAAAGCATAAATACTCTTTTTTTTTAATCTCTGACCATATGATTGTAATCAAATTTCAAAAATACCATATGGATTAACTGAATCTTCGTAATAATTCTTTGTATTCTCCAATCAACCTTATGATTCTTAGAAGGAGTCTTCAAAATATTAATCATGAGTTGAGAGTCAGAATCAACTAGAACCTTTTCCCATCCAACCTTAGTAGCCTCTTGAAGACCTCTAAGGATACCATACCCCTCAGTAAGGTTATTTGAAATAATACCCAAATTCTTTGCAAAAGTAAAAACTAGGGAGCCATATGAAAGTCTACCAATTTCTCCTACACTAGCTTTTCCAGGGTTCCCTATAGAGGCTCCATCGATATTAACTTTTCAAAAATCCTTAGGATGGAGGTTGCCAATTCCTTGTTCTATCCTTCTTGTAATTTCTCACATTCCCTTTAATATGGTTTCCTTTAGAGGAGTTAATCTTAAATATTTGCATCACTTGATCCCATATTTAGTGGGCGTTTTGGGGGTGATTTAGGAGTTGTTGGACTTATTCAACTAATTTGGCAATGGTATTTTTCTAGATATAGTGAATATCCTTCATATATTGATTAAAAATTTGATTGTTCCTTTAATTCCAGATATTCCAAATAAGAATGGTAGAACCAATCCAAACTAACTACCTAATAAAATGATCAACACCCTCTTGTTTAGGCCAATCCCTCCAAAGCTTTTCAAAAGTAGAAAAATTGGACCACTATAAGCCAAGTAAAGTGGTCATTCTCCTCCATATCTCATAGGCTAGAGTACACTCAATAAAAATATGGCTAAGATTTTCCACATTCTCTCCACACATTTCACATCTAAAAGTGCAATGAAAACCATGCTTCATAATATGCTCACCAGTAAGCACCCTACGATGCAATAAAAGCTAAATAAAGAACCTCACCTTAGGCTAGATATTTTGAGCCTATAACTAAGAAAATATATCAGATGATTGGTTGGGATTATTATGACATAAGGTCAAATAACCTTGAGCAACCGAATACTCATCCTTAGCAGTGTTGTTCCATCTAAAAAAATCATTTTCATTGGACCAAGAGAGAGATATCATATGAAGGATGTATTGGATATATTGTATTTACCTTTCTGGTATTTGAATAGGCTAGTCCTTAATAGGGATCCAATATTTACCAACCTCTGAATTACCAGTATGGTACTGACATTAATTAGCCACCTTTATCCAGTTAGCTTGATGAAGCTCCTCCATCCAAGGCCTCCATTCGAGAAACTAAGTTATCAAAGGCTTGTGACCATCCCAGGAATCAGTACAAAAATTTAACTGTTGACCATTATGAATGATCCAAAATAAATTTTTCTTTACCAAATCTTCACCAGTCTTAAGAACTGCTAAAATAGGAGAACCTTTGGTAGGTAATTGATAGCGAACAAGGTCTTTAGGACTTTTGTTCTCAACATATTTAGCATAAATATTTTTGGCCCAAAGAGCATTGGGGTTATGCAAAATCCTCCAATACAATTTAGCAACTAAAGCTTTGTTGTTATTAATAGCAGACTAGAATACTAACCCCCTTCATTCTTAGGAAGACATAAAGTATCCCATTTCACCAAGGCCTATTTTCTTTTCTCATTAGTAGCACTCCAGAGGAACCGATGACTGATTTGATCCTATTCATGAATAAAAACCTTCGGGATATTCAACATGGTAGAAACATAAATAGGAATAGCTTGAAGGACTAATTTTACCAAGGTGATTTTACCCCTAGAATAAAACCACCTATTGGTCCACTTTCCAATTTTCTTCTTGAATTTGTCCAAAAACCAATTTCAATATTTTTTTTGTCTTTGAATATTGATGGGAATACCAAAATAAGTGATCATAAGGGAGGTCTTATTATACCTTAATTTATCCAAGACCATGGATTCCTATCTGGTAGAGTAGTGAAAGAAAATGACTTTAGATTTATCTTCATTGATCAATTTCTTAGTAGCCCTAGAAAAACAACTAATGATTTGCTTAATTTTATAAGCTTCATTAACTGTAGATTTACCAAGAAGAGTAGAGCCATCAAAAAATTGAAGATGAGAGATAGGTATGGCTTCATGAGCAATGGTAACTCCTTCAAGAATTTTGTTTTCTCTATTTTTGGTTATAGTCCTACCCAAGAATTCAACAAGAATGATGAATAAATAAGGGGATAGGGGGTCACATTGCCTAATACCTCTGGATATTTGGAACAATTGAGAAGGCCTTCCATTGATAAGAACTATATTGGAAACTTAAGAGATACCACCCATAATCCAATCCAACCAATCCTGAAAGAAACCAAATTACCTCAAAACTTTGATAAGGAAGTGCTAATCCACTCTGTCATAAGCTTTGGATAAGTCTAACCGAATGAACATGGAAGGATATTTTTGCATATCCATGGAATGGATAGCTTCCTAAGAAAGAACTATCTCATCCACTATTTTCCATCCTTCCACATAACCCCCTTGCTCAAGGGAAATAATATTATGCAAAAGAGGCTTCAACATTTATACCATGATATTAATAATTATTTTGAGAACATTACATATAGAAATATGTCTAAAATCTAAGATATGATCAACCTCTTGAGCTTTTGGAACAAGAGTAATATAATTTTTATTAATAACCTTCAAAATTTCATTAATTTTCTAGGATTATTTCTCCAAATCTAATAAATTAGCATGAAGGATATCCCAAAACTCTTGGTAAAACTTAATGGGAAAACCATAAAGACCTGGGGTTTTCCATTTTTGAATTTTAAAAACTACCTAATGAAGCTCATTAATAGTAATAGGAGCGATCAAAATAGAGTTCTCCTTAGAAGTGATAAGAGAAGGTATTACTTGAAGAAAATTTTGTTGAGAAGTTGAGTCAAGAGGAGTAGCAACAAACATATTGGAAAAGTAATCAACAACAATAGAGTTCATGCCATCCT
Organism: Wollemia nobilis; assembly: GCA_028583015.1. NCBI lineage: Eukaryota > Viridiplantae > Streptophyta > Pinopsida > Araucariales > Araucariaceae > Wollemia > Wollemia nobilis. The sequence continues at coordinate 61,357 of JAQPPZ010005877.1, forward strand.
AAGTGTAGACAACATCTCCAGAATCAGATTTTAGGAAAGAAATAAAGTTGTGATATCTTCGAGCTAGAAGATATTTGTGGAAGAAATTTATGTTTTGATCTCCTTCTTTGAGCCATTGAATTCTAGATGTTTGCTTCCATAGGAGTTATCTTTTTTCCCATTCCTCTAACTGAGTAGTGAGTTTAATTTAATTTGCACTTATACTCTCTGTGAGGCCATATAAATGGATTTTCTTATTAAAATTTTCAAGCTGACTAATAACTTCATGTTTTTTTGTGAACATACCCAAACTCCTTCTAGATCAAATTATTGATTTTGGATTTAATGTATTGTAGTTTTTTGGCAAAACAGAACATATTAGTCCCATACCTGGGCTTACCTTCCTTCCACCATTGTTGCACACAAGGTCTAAAGGAATTTTCTCTCAACCACATTAACAGAAATAAAAATGAGAGAAACTCACACATATTTTTCACATTTCCACCATGACTGGCCAGTGATCCAAACCAAAATTATTAAAAGTCTTCACTTTATGAATGTGACCATGGATTAAGAAATTATCAGAGATCAATAAACTATCCAATCTCTCCATTATACAAGCTAAGCCTTGTCTTCTGTTAGACCAATTCATAAGGCCATTATCGGGATGGATGTCCACAAGATGGAGGTTTGCAATATATTCACTCATGAGGTGTGTGTCTCTATCAAAATTTCTATTTCCCCCCATTTTTTCATCCAAAGAGAGGTTGGAATTTAAATCCCCTTAGATCAAGATCTAAGCTTTAGGAAAATGAGAGATAATGAAGAACACAAGCTTATACTAAGAGGGGGAGTGAACAATATAATACCACTTTTTACTTTTCTTCTCAAACCAATATTATGCAGTGTATAGATAGTAGTATAAATAATAGTAATCAAAGCAATGCACAAAACACCATACATAATAGAGATATAGATTTTAACTTGGTTTACCCAGTGTGGGCTACCTCCATAGAGAAAATATTTCTTCTAAATATTTCTCAAATAATCTCTTGGGAATATTTCCCAAATTACAATGTTTATGTAATTCTATCCAAATGATATGTTGATCCCCTAATCTCAATTTCATGGATCTCTTCCATAGGAGAACTCTTTCCCCTTCTGATATGGCTAGTGATCTTCTAGAAGACTCTGTATCTATGCTACACTGACTAGTGGGTCTCTTTCCACTTGAAGACTCCTCACTCATATTTATATTCAATTGTTGGATCTCTATCCATTGAGACTCTATCCTATATACTATGTCACCTCCAAAGCTCTATCTCAATATCATACCAAACACAGTTTAGTCAGTCTAGCATAGTTCTGCTTAATATCTTGTAGTAAACATAGTACAATTAGTCTAGTAAAATTCTGCTCAATAGGTTCACTCAAAACCTGCTCAAATCTACTCAATAGGTCCACACATAACCTTCTCAAATCTACTCAATAGGTCCACACAGAACCTACTTAAATCTACTCAATAGGTCCACATAAAACCTACTCAAATCTGCTCAATAGGTCCACACATAACTTGCTAAAATTTACTCAATAAGTTCTCTCTAGGACTTTCTCAAATCCGCTCAATAAGTCCTCTCTAGGACTTTCTCAAATCCGCTCAATAAGTCCTCTCTAGGACTTGCTCAAATCT
>JAQPPZ010005878.1:0-56327 GCA_028583015.1 Wollemia nobilis
GTAATTTTGACTATGTCTTCATCGATTTTCATAATCCACTAATCGTTGTGTATCTTCACCAGATTTTGTAACTCACTAATCGTTGTGTGTCTTTGCCTTTTTTATAATCATCTGTTCGTTCGTTTGTCTCGTCATTTATCAAATCCGCCATATAGCTTCTCGTCTAGTAGTTCGCATCAGAAGGAAGGGAGGACTGTGTTTTATTTTTCCTGATGCAGAAGGGACAAGTGTAACAGCGTGAGGTTTTAACCTCACCGGGTGCCTTTGGCACATCGGTAACAGCTAGGCTATTGGTGCACTACTCGATTGGGAGGTTCCACATTCGAATTACGCATAAGGGTTTTTTGTCATGGACGCAGCGGGTGGTGTTATATTTCAGGCGCAAATTTCTCCAAAATGATTTTTGATGTTGGCTAAGGTATTTTTGAAATCAATCTTTTGCTAAGTGTATGTTGCAGATGGAGGAAGTTTGTTAAAAGAAAAATAGCTTAGGAGTTATAATGAGTTTTAAAGTTTGTTGTTATTTTGATAAAATATTATTTTGAAAGTGTTGTTGAAATATCCTATTGCATTATTATAAGAGATAAACTTTATTTTTTTATGAGAAAACAAGGGAGAAATAAGGTGTATAATGGATAAATTTTTCTTGTAATGTTGAGAGTGCTTTTTATTGATTATGGAAATGAAAGCATGATGTGTTAAAGTTAATTGCTTCTTGTGTGAAATTATGAAACCCTAAGTGGACAACTTTGAGATTGACATTTGCTTTCATTAAGTTGGTTATAATTAAGCTATTCTTTACTTGATTAAAGTGTTGGGCTTACTCCTTTGTTGATGAATTGAAAAGTTGTTTTATGCTATTTGTGAGTTGAGTTGGTGGATACTTTTGTTCAAACAATATTGGAGAGAAAAGAAGTTCTACTTATTTCCTTTTCTGATGTTGATTGTGAAATGCTTCAAGGTTGTGTTTTGAGATGAATGGTGTTGATTGAACCTTGTTTGATGAGCATTGTTGTTGAAACCCTAATTGATGGTGAAAAGAACATGAGTATCATTGTTACGTGATTCTTTGCATAGTTGGAAATTGTTGGGGTTTCATGTTCTTGAAAGAAAGCATTCTATCCTATCCATTTCAGATATTGAGTTGAGTTTTCAGATTTGAGATTGAGGTTGATCTAAGTTGATTTGAGTTGAGTTTTGAGATTGGGAGTTGAGTATAGAACATATTGAGTCTCTAACAACTCTCTTTATACTTCTATGAGTTTGAAAAATCACATTGGGTCTCTAACAATTCACCTTGTGATTTCCTACTAAGAAAGTTTTTCTTGGTGAGCTTGCTAAGGTTTTGGACAGGTTTCGGTGGGGACTTGTGAGCATGTTTTTTGATAGGTTTCGATGGGGACTTGTGAGCAGGTTTTGGACAGATTCTGGTGGGGACATGTGAGCAAGTTTTGGATAGGTTCTAGTGGGGACTTGTGAGCAGTTTTGGATAGGTTTCGATGGGGACTTGTGAGAAGTTTTGGACAGGTTTCGATGGGGACTTGTGAGTAGATTTGGACAGGTCCTAGCAGAGGACTTGTGAGCTGAGTTTGATAGTTCTATCAGAGAACTTGAGGATAGAAGAGCACTAGTTCTTTGAGAAGAACCTGAGGATATATTTGGCAAGTCTTTGAGAAGGCTTGTATGCAGAGGATTGATTTTTTCAAGAGTTGGACAGATCTGACAAACAAAGGAAGACTTGTACTAGACCGACTAACTATGTTTGGTACAAGTTGTTGAGCTGTTATGGACGTGATCATAGAAGGCATAGGTCTCTTAGGCTAAGCATTGAGGACAGGAGGTCTTCGATGGAAAGGAGTTCCACGTGCTAGCAAGAGGTAGAGGCAGTTGATCTTTTGAGGGATCATTTCCAGAGCAAAGGGGAAGGTATCTCCTTTGAGCAGAGGCTCATAAATTTTGATTGGGGGAAGGTATCTCCTTTGAGCAGAGGCTCATAAATTTTGATTTGGGGAAGGTATCTCCTTTGGGCTGAGGCTCATAAACATTGTAATTGGGAAGGATTCCCAAAGAACTTTGAGATAACTTTTAGAGAAAATTTTTGTGGACGTAACCCAGCCATTCTGGGTGAACCACGTTAAAATTGGTGTCACTTTGTGGATGATATTGTGCATTGCTTTGATATTGCTTTGGGTATATTGGTTTACTATTTTGAAGTATAAAGGAAAATTAAAAATAGGTCTTATACTATTCACCCCCCTCTCAGTATAAGCTTGTGTTCTTCAAATGTTTTAGCCCTGCTTCTTTGTTTATTTCAATTTAAGACATCAATTTTACTTTAAAACCTCATTATTTTCTTATGTAGAGTCCATGAAAATTAAAATAAGAGAATTTAAAACAAAAATTAATTTCAACATAATATATCAAGAAAATTGTTGTGTTAGTCATCCATTATATTTCATCATTTTTTACAATAAAAATTGTAAATAAAATCCCAACAAAAATTGCAATGTGGCAAGATGTCAAAATTGCCAATAGTACTACAACTATTATTTTTAGTACAATCTTCATTATATAATTTTTTATTTATTTATCATCCATTTCAATTAATTTAAACATGTAATAAATTATCATATAGTAGGATCATAAGTGGTTAAAATGATGGTTTCCCAAAGTTGAGGTTTAGGTTCAAATCTTGTTAATGAATAACTATTTGTTGGAATACCATAATTTATTTTATTGAAATACCACATTAATGCATCCTTGATGTAATACAACTTATAATCAATTTGAAAATTTGACAAAGAAAAATTCTTACAATGAAATATGTCATATTGCCAATGGGGCCATGGTCCAAAGGTTAAGATATATGGGTGAGGTACCCCACACCGGGGTTCAAATATTGACAACACCAAATGGTTTATATAGCTTGATGTGACTAATTTGATATAAAAGGTAAAGGTAAGCCCTTTCAAAACCCTACTTAAAGAGAGAGAGATATATCACTTTATTTTTTAAATTTTTAACTATTAACCATTAAATACTTTATGCAAAATATTTTAGGAACATTGGGTTAAAAATATGATGTAATTTATTTATTTAAACTAACAATATGAGTACAATCTTAGAATCAAATACTTGCATTATCAAAATTCATAGTAATAGTAAAAATAGATAGGGTAAATGGGAACAAGAATAGGAGCAAAAAAGTCACTAAAAGGTAAAATATCCAACTGACATACAAAATTATGGATGAATAGGGGGAGAACATTACCTATAATACAATCTCATGGATCTCATAATTGTTGAGCTAATAAATTATTGGACAAAAACATAATATAAGTATTACATTGTAGGGTGAACATGCCACCTTGGGTCAAACAACATTACAATACTAAGTTAGTTTTATCCTATACTAAATAAGTACACAAATACCCTAGTTTAAAAAAAGTGGAACATGGAGAGATAACCTTATAAAAAAACTCCCTTTAAATAATACTCTTCTATATCCAATTGATGCTACAATCTTGTGAAGTTAACCTTAGGAATAAAATTCATTAAAACACCTACAACCTAATCTACAATAAGAACATGCACTAGCATAATATATCATTTGGAATATATTTGTAAAATATAATACATCCAAATTTCAATATGATTGGTTAAATCATTCTCCACTAGGTTGCAAACTTGCTAACTAATATTCATCTTTTAAAAGAATAAACTACTCAATAACTATTTGTATTTGCTCAATATGTTCTAAAATAATGACAACACTATAATATTCTTATTTTGTAGAAGATAGATATATGCTATGTACTTTCATAAAAACCAAAGAAAAAACCTGAAAATGAGAGACAAATGACCCAAAGTGGACATTCACTCATTAGTAACATCGTCAATCCACATCTAAATATACCTATAACAAGTATGTGTTTTATGATATAATGAACTCATATATGTACTATAAATGCAATGCTATGAAGAATCCACTTGGAATTATTCTAGTGACTATCATGAGGCATTTAGATATACATAAATATAAATAAACAAAGAATACTATGCTTAGTTGACCATAAGGTAAAGAAGACTCTTATTTCAAAAATAATTAAATAATATCATCAACCAAGAAAAGAGGATAATTAGCCTAAAAATTTAACCTAGAAGATAAATGGGTAGTAATCAACTTATAATATTGCCTTAAAAATCACAAAATGAAAGCACACTAAATCTAAGAGAGACTATTTAAATGTCTAAATAATAGTGAATTATGTCCAAATATATCATATCAAAAAATTTTGAAAAACAATCTTATCTTCCAAATAGAAAGGAAATATTTTTGTGATGTTTCAATTGTAATCATAATGCATTGCAATCAAAAATTGTCAACCATGATGCTTAACATAAACATGGTGCTCAATGTCTTATTCATGTAATCCACAATTAAGAACAAAGTGTGAATCCTCTTACAATATGTAAGTGTTAGAAATATTGAGTTGTCATTGATGTCAAAGGCAGAAATATCTCTAAGATTGAAATGATGAGTTATCATTAAGTGCAAGTCATATATCTTCAAGGGTGCTTTAATATTTAAATAATATTTAAATATTAAAGTAGGAGGTTTATATTTAAATCAAAGGATTTAAATATAGTTTAAATATTTAAATATTGGGCAACCTCCTTGAGTGCACCATGCAAAAGGAATTAAATTTAAAAATTCAAATGATGGGATGATCTCCTTGAGCGCACCATGCAAGAGAGTTTGAAAATTTAAATATTTAAATGTTGGACCGACTTCGTTGGGCACGAATGGAAAAAGCATATAAATATAAGCCATTAAATTCACTTTGGATAATGCATGGAATTCGAAGAATATCTATCGAGTGGAAAGAGGCAGCGAGTAGAAGGAGGGAGGAGAGGAAGTTTGGTAGTGATTGAAATAAGACTTTAACTATCTGGTCATGCCACTTATATCCCAACTGAGGGGTTAGACCAGTCGGTAGCCTAGCTTGCGCTAGAGCACTATTGTGTAGAAGTTTTAAGGGTCGAAACCCCTCGGTACCTATTTTTGTGTGTTTTTCTATTCAAGGTAGCATAGATATGAAGTTAAATATTATATCATGCACCTTTAGTTTCATCCGTTGGGGTATCCTATTCAGTTGCTTAGCCTGAGCTAGTGCGTTGCATTGTAGAAGCTTAAGGGATCGAATCTCTTCGATGCCATTTTGTTGAAGAGTTGAATACAAAGCAACGAAGGAATTAAATATTCACTAGCACCTTTTGGTTTCATGTGTTGTGTTAGTGCAACTGGTCAAGAACCTGTGTTAGGGTGCTACGCTTCTAGAGGTCAAGGGATCGAATCCCATACGTAGTTGTGCAAGGTATTTATAAATTTTATTTTATTAAATTTGATAAAAGGGGATATATAAGGCATAGTAATGTGATTTTATTTTTGAAAATGATAAAAAGGGAGATATAAGGTGTAATATTATGATTTGATTTTTGCAAATTATAAAATGGGAAATATAAGGTGTAATGTTGTGATTTGATTTTTGTAAATTATAAAAGGGGAGATATAAGGTGTCATGTTGTGACTTGATTTTTACAAATTATAAAAAGGGAGATCTTGTTAGTATAAAGTTCTATTTTTGTAAATCATAAAAAAAGATACAAAGGAGATGTTAGAATAAGTTTTAAAAGGGATATATAAGGAGTTATTTTTAAGTTTTATTGTGTATGCTTTTGAAAGAAGTGATAAAGATTAAAGTGGTTGATTTGATATTTAAATAAATAAAGAAAAAAGAGAATTATTGACCAGATTTGAAAAACACATGCAAGAGGAAGATCATCATTATTGAGACATATTTGGAGGGCATAGATTTGGAACAAGTCAAGGTTTCAAAGAAGAGAGTAAGCGGATTAAGTTCACATATTCACCCAATCATTCGATTAACAAGGAGGGACAATTTAGTCATCTCAAGAAGAAGGAAAGGTACACATGATAGTGGAAGAAGAGAAAGGTATGAGCATCTCCAAGTCAACACACAAGTAAGTTATTCAATGCCAGACTTGAGCTACCTTTAAAATGTAATATATATGAGATATGTGGAAGCAATAAACTTAATGAATGTGAAGAACATATTGGCCATTTGAAGCTTACTACATTAGTGCATATCATTCTCTATATTTTCATAAGGATAAAAGAATTCAGGGTAGAATATGTCTGAATTGTTTTTAGTTAAGGAAATAAAAGGTGAAGAACTTGATGTCATTATTGATTGAGTTTTGTAAATAGATTTGTGCATTGGTTATGATTGAATTTTATGAGTAAATGTGCAAGGGTTATAGAGCATATTTGAGCAGATTTTGTAAGCATGTTTTGGAGCAGATTTGAGCAAGTTTTATAAGCAGGTTTTGGAGCATATTTGAGTAGGTTTTGTAAGCAGGTTTTGGAGTAGATTTGAGTAGGTTTTGTAAGAAAGTTTGGGATAATATTTGAGAAGGTGTTTTGTAAGCAAGTTTTGGAGTATATTTGAGCAGGTTTTATAAGTAGGTTTTGGAGCAGACTTTAGAAAGGGGATTGGTGTCTCCTATGGATCGGTGTCCATAAACTTGAGCAATGGGATTGGTGTCTCTTGTGTATTTGTGTCCACAAACTTGAACTAGGGGATTGGTGTCTCATGTGGATTGGTGTCCATGAACTTGAGAAAGGAGATTGGTGTATCCTATGGATTGGTGTCCATGAACTTGAGCAAGGGGATTGGTGTCTCCTATGTATTGGTGTCCATGAACTTGAGTAATGGTATTGGTGTATCCTATGGATAGGTGTCCATGAACTTGAGCAAGGGGATAAATATCTCCTATGAATTTATGTCAATGAAATTGAACTAGGGGATTGGTGTCCATGAACTTGAGCAAGAATATTGGTGTCTCCTATGGATTGGTGTCCATGAATTAGAGCAAGGGGATTGGTGTCTCCTATGGATTGGTGTCCATGAACTTGTATAGGGGATTGGTGTCTCCTATGGATTGGTATCCATGAACTTGTATAGGGGATTGGTGTCTCCTATGGATTGGTATCCATGAACTTGTATAGGGTATTGGTGTCTCCTATGGATTATGTTAGAGTAATATTCCATCATTTTGTATATTTACCCTTTCCCTACTTTAGGTAGAATTTATTTATTGCATGGTAAAAGTAGTTTGTTACTTTTACCACTTGCATTTACTTTTACTTAGGATATTTACATTGTTCATAAATATCTAAGTAGTTAGTTGTCGTAGTCATTTTGACTACGTTAGTTGTTAGTGTCAACATCATTTTGTTGTCGTCATTAGTTAGTAGTTAGCACTATTTGGGGGGATATTATTTTTGATATCCTAAGGCTATTTCTAGCCTATGTTAATGTTTATTTAAGCTCTTTGATAATTAATAAAGTTCTTAATGCTTCAGTACCCAACATTGGTATCAGAGTGAGTCTATTTTGACCTTACTACAATTAGTAAGGATGTGAGCAGGTTCCACAATACCTAACTCACATCTGGTCCAGGTTCCACCATAGGTGGACAAGGCCTGGACACGAGCAAGGCATACAAAATTTGTTTGTTGGCATTTATCTCGGAGGGTGATGACTCAGCCCCACCTAACTAGGTCCATACATTGCACATCGCAGCAAGGCCCACATAAGCAAGCGATCCCACGTAGACCTGTAGAACGCCCACCTCCATGAGTGGAGGCAAATGGGCCACTAAACCAGTGATCAACCCAACCACCTAAGGAGTGCAATCACACCCTCCTAGATAGCATCCACCCACATGAAGGTTGGCACTGGTGATCGGATACCAAGCTCTAGTGATCGACGGCCCACAACCAATGACAGAACATGGGCACCCACGACCGACCTACATGAGAGGGCAGGAGTGCCCTCCATGTTGTGATCGAATACCATGCGAGGGTAGGAGGGACCTCTATGGTAGACACACATGGACAACATCGAACCAACCCTAAACCTATGTGTGATTCGAGTTGGGCATGCTGACATGGACCTGACACCTGGCATTTTTGATCGAAGTGGGAACATGGACCAAGGTAGACATGTGAACTGACACTGGCATGCACCTCAAGGTGCTGGCTGGACACATGGACTGACACTGGTATGCATGCCAAGGTGTTGACTGGATCAAGACCAGACATGTGGCAGACAACCATTGGATGATGACCCAACACGACACGTAGGTGACACGTGATGGACATGCCACACGTCACCCGATCGAACTAGCTGCGACACATGGCGACTTGACAACTATGCCATGTGGCAACAAACAAAAGGACCATGGGAAAATTTGATTGCCCGATGACAATAAAATAAGGAGTGAGGTTGAGCTTTTAAGCTCATCAATTCTCACCGCCTTCTAAATGTGGGACTAAAAAGTCCCACATAAATTTTTTTTTCTGCCCGGAGGTGGGAAAGCCTTCTTATAGAAGGCGGTCCTCTCCATAACCCATCGGGCTTGCAATCCCGACCGACAAGGGGTCCCGGAGGAAAGACTCTCGACCAAGAGGTTGGGAGTTCAAGCCTCTTCGGGGCCAAAGTAATTATTTTTTTACTTCGACAGGCATTCATAAAAAACAAGGTAATTATTTTTCTTTAAGTTTATTTTTTTTAAATTAATTAAGTTTTAATTTATTAAATAATTTAATATTATTTTATCTAAAGTTTTTTTTTTTAATAAAAAATGATTTTAAAAATAAAATATTTTTTATTATTTATAGATTATACTTAATTTAATTAGAGATACAATACACTTAAAATTAAAAAGGTATTTTTTTTTGCAATTCAAAATTTAAAGGAGTTTTTTTTTTTCTCCAATGGAGGATATAAGACATATAAGAGCACCTAATTTTATTGCAAATAAGAAAACCCTAAACTCTTCTCAAACTTGTTCAATTTGCACACATGAAAGGGGAGAAAATCAAACACATTTGATTTTTTATTGCAAATTTGAAAACAATGAGACTTAAAATTTTGTAATATTAAAAGGCAAATTGTGCATTTGTTTTCTCCAAGGGGGGATATAAGACAAAATTATACATTCTTTTTTTTTGCAAAATTGAGAAGAAATTGAAGACCTTAGGTCCACTAAAACCAAGTCATTTTTTGACTGGTTCTGGAAGCCTTTCAAACGCAGGTTGTGTGTTGACTTGTCTTGAAAGGAGTTCTTATATTGTTAATTTTACAAAATAAAGGGGGGAAGACAACATTGTACTTCTTTTGCAAAATTGGAAGACAAGTAGGAGACATAAAAATATCAATTTTTTGCACAACACAAATCCACATTTTGTTGCAAAAATTAAAAGGTGCATTTTCGATTTTACTCGACACCTTCATTGGCAAATTAGGTGCATTTTCAGTTGCATCTGAAACCTAAGTGATAATAATTGTGTGGGAATTCTTATTTGATTATTGTATTTTCCTTTTGCAATTATAAGTCATAGAATAAAGAACATACCATACCCCAAAATTTCACAAATTTGTGTAACTCAAATTGCACAATTAGAAGCTAGTTCTAAAAACTTGATATATTCTCCTAAATCAAAACAAAACCCCTAATTCACTCTTATTAGTTTGGCTTAATTTCCTCAAACTTTTCATCCTTATTGAAGGGTGTTAATGTAGGTGCCATTAAATACATGTTTGAGTGAATTATCTTTTGGTACTCTTTTAGGGTAATCAAAACGAAAGAACAAGTTTTTGAAAATAAGGAACCTTAAAATAAAGTTGCAATCCTTTGCACTAAGGGAGGATAATTCCTTTCTTCCTTCAAAACACAGATTTTGACAAGAGGGAAATAAAACTTATAAAGGCAATCATAAAAGTAGAAGTCATAAAAATTATACCTTTTCTTTTAGACTTCATAATAGCAATCATGCTTGAATTTATTACAATAAGGAAGGATTATTTGGTGAATTTTTTGATAAAATTGCCTAGAAAGCATAGTTTTTTACAAATTGTAAAAATGACAACCATGACACCATTCAGTGTTGGTTTCAAAACAAGCAAAACTAAAATGTAAAAGGTACATCACAAAAGCCATATTTCTAGTGAAGTGTCTCATTTGGATTCTGATTCTGGTTCAAAGAGAGCAAACAGAGTGCTCATTGCTAAGAGAGTATTGTAGAGGGAAAACATATTTTGTCACCTTAAGCAAAGCACCATTTCCTCTCTCTCTCTCTCTATTTTAGGCTTAATAAATATCATAAGTTTTTGTTTGAAGTACTTGTAATAAATGGGTGTTTGTACCTCTTTTAGGCTTCATAAATAGCAAACTCTCATTGTTTAAAGTTCTTGTAACAAAAGGAGGGAATTTTCTGGTGTAAAATTGCCTAGGAGGCAATATTTGTAAAATCCTTCACAAAGCTTCTTAATTTGCACATATTTTGCAATTAAGGGGGATATACATTTCTTTTCTTCATAATTTTTTGTAAAAAGAGAATAAGACTTATAAGGGTGCATTTTCAGCATCGTCCAACACCTTAGTCATGCTTCTTTCAAAAATTAAATACATGTTTTGCAACGAGAAGGGGGGAACTTATAAGGGTGCATTTTCGGATATGACCGACACCTTACCAAACCTAATATTTTGCACACTCATATTGTAAAATGAATGAATCTCGTATGAAGTGATCTACTCTACTACACCTAGCGATTACAGTGGCTGGTTACCCATGCAATTTGATTGGATGACAATATTACAATAAGGACATTCGTTGATGTGAAGACAAAGTGAGGAATGGCCCATTTTTTTCTTAGGAGCAGCCAGACCACTGTGATAGAGCAAGAACCAATAGATTAGCATATTTTACACTATATTGTGACAGTTATATACATTACCCAAATAATGTAATAAGGGGGGATGTTAGAGTAATATTCCATCATTTGGTATATTTACCCTTTCCCTACTTTAGGTAGAATTTATTTACTACATGGTAAAAGTAGTTTGTTACTTTTACCACTCGCATTTACTTTTACTTAGGATATTTACATTGTTCATAAATATCTAAGTAGTTAGTTGTCATAGTCATTTTGACTACGTTAGTTGTTAGTGTCGACATAATTTTGTTGTCGTCATTAGTTAGTAGTTAGCACTATTTGGGGGGATATTATTTCTGATATCTTAAGGCTATTTCTAGCTTATGTTAATGTTTATTTAATCTCTTTGATAATTAATAAATTTCTTAATGCTTTAGTACCCAAAAAATTGGTGTCCATAAACTTGTAATAGGGGATTGGTGTCTCTTGTGGCTTGGTGCCCACAAAATTTATTGAAGAAATTTATAAGAAATATTTTGTCATTTTTTTCTCTCAAGAGGGTGTTTCCACGTAAAAGCTTTGTCTCTCATGTGTTTGGTGATTTGTGTATTGTTTCATTATTGCAGTGTTATTGCATGAAGTTATTACTTTGGAAAGAAAAGAGAAAAGTTTTATCTTATATTGTTCACCACCTACTCTCAGTATAATATTGTGTTCTTCACTTGGTATCAGAGCAAGTTCCTTCATGAAATCCTAACAGCTTGAAGGAATGTCTTACAAGAACACACATGGCTAGTCAAGAAGGTTTTTTATCAATTAGGGCTCCATTGTTTGATGGAATTAACTATGTTTTTTGGATAATAAGGATACAAACTTATTTGATGGCACATGGCTATGATATATGGCAATTCATTTAGGATGGATTCACACCACCTACAACTCTTTCCATATATAGATATGGTAAGAAACTATTTGAAAATAATACCAAGAAAATGAATGCAATATTAAGCGGATTATGTGAAACAAAGTTTGTGAAAGTCATGCAATGCACCTTAGAAAAATAAATATGGGACAAGTTACAAAGAATATATGAAGGAGACGACAAGGTTAATGGCAAAAATTAAAACCCACAGGAGGAATTTTGAAGACTTAATGATGAAATATGAGGAAGATATTTCCAAGTATCTACCTTGATTTGTTGAGGTTGTCAACACCATTCATGGACTTGGAGAAAATATTGAAGACTCTAATATTGTTCAAAAAATATTAAGGTCACTTCCCATGAGGTTTGATGCAAAGGTTTTAGCAATATAAAATATGGACCTTAAAACCTTAAGCATGGATGAGCTACATGTAATTATCATTTCCTATGATATGAGGACTGGAAAATATCAAACATCCAAATGGGAAGCATAATTTAAATCTTCAAAGAAGACAAAAAATAAGGAACCAAAATCAAGTGAAGAATAAAACAGTGGAAAAGAATCTAACTTCATGCAAAGGAATAAGAAGGGTTTAAGAAAAAAACAAAGGTATGCATTCTATGAAATATTTTAATTGTGGTAACGTTGGTCACTATGCATCTAATTGCCCACAAGCTAGAAGTAGTAGCAATGAAGAAGAAGAGGAATATAAGAAAAAGAAAGAAATAAAATTTTATCATGAAAATAAAAACATGTATGGTCAAAACAAGCATGAGAAGAATATCTTTAAAAGACACAAGAAAAAATTTTATGTTGAAGAAACAAGCAATTCTTCTAGCAGTAGTGATGAAAGTCTCTCAAATAGTGAAAGATAAGAAATCCTATTTTTTTCCATAGAAGAGAAAGACGATGCTCCTATTGTAATAGACCAAGAAGAAGAGAAAGATTCAAAAAATGGAGAATACGCCATGGTTGACATAGAAGAGGAACTTTTTGTTGCTCTTGAAGAGTTGAAGAGGGTTAGAAATAAGAACTCAAGATTGAAGGCTCAAGTACAAGAGGATGAGAAGACAAAGATAAAGTTGTCATAAGAAGTCATTGACATGAAAGTTAAAGTTGAAGAGGCAAAGTGAATTGAAGGTATGGCTAAGAAGTTAAAAGCAAAAAAGTTGGAATGTGAAAAAATGGAACATGAGGTTATCTCTCTAAGGAAGAAAGTGGAAAAATATAATGATAACCTACATGGGTTTGAGAAAAGATAAAAAATCATAGGTGATATTATCAAAGCACATAAATATTTAGTTATAAATATTGGACTTGGGTTTGAAGAAGTTCAAAAGAAACAAAAGGGGGAATCAAGCTTAAAATGAACAAAGGCATAAAAGAAAATTATTAAATATGAACCTAAAACCTAATTCTTAAGAGCTTGTAAATAGGTTTTAGAACATACTTGAGCAAGGGGATTGGTGTCTCCTGTGGATTGGTGTCCACAAACTTGAGCAAGGGGATTGGTAACCTTACCAAGTAAATTATGGAATGGGATATTTTCATGACATTCTTGTTGCAATATGAGCTTTGGATCCTTGAGAAGAGTTTTATATCATTTTGAAATATTATGAGCCTCAAAAGAAAAAATCACAAGGAAATAAATTCTTCAATAGGAGTAATATAAGGAACAAGAGGTTCCATATCATTAAATTTTTAATAAAGATCCATAATTTAATATCTAGTGTTAGAAATAGATTGATCTTCTCATTTAAATAGGTAGGATATTAAGAATAAACTACAACATATAGATTAGCTAACTATCTAGAAGATGACCATAACAAATGTTCAAAATTGCAAGCTTATAAAATTGGTAGATGTAAAAATTTGAAAAGTAAAGGCTTCATATATTTAGTATATAATGACATGATAAATCTACATCATCTCCTCAATGTAATTAAACAAATACAAAATATGATAATTATAACTCAAAATCTACATCATGTTGTTCACTATATCCATGGACTAACAACATTTTAATGATGTAAAAATATTGTATTTGTTTTTGTATGTTGACCTCGTAATCTTCTCTTTGTATTTGAGTTTGCATGTATAGAAAAAGATACTATGCAAATACGCATATATGTGATGCTTAACATTAAAATTATTTAAATAATTAGAAAAAAAAATTAAACGTAAATGTAGACATTTGATTTCAATGTTAGGAATGAAAGAAGATGTGAAAAAGGATAATAATGATGATATTTCAGCTTATCTCATGATGTTATGGTAGAAATTATCTCAAGAAAAATATCAATGTTAATATAAAGGTGGTTGTAGATATGTATCATGCAAAAGTAAGGAATAGCATGCTTGAGAAATAGGAGAGAAAGTGCCAAGAAGAATAGTTTATTTTTATGTATAAATTTTTTTTTGGGGTTTTAAGGCATATTAAGAAAACACATATTTCAGAAAAAAAAAAAATCTAAGTTTTATTTTTTACTTTAGAAACATTTTAAGTATATGTTTTATTTTTAGACTCTAGTTTTTAACAGATTATTTGTGGTTTTTATTTGAAATATTTTTGTAAAATTATTAAACCATTAAATTTGTTAATAGGTTAATTAGATTACATTTAAATTGAAATTTCGACATGGATATTCTTCATCTCTTAAACCTCATGTCCTTTATAAACTTATTTGGTTTTTTTTTATCGAGAATGTTTTTTATCAACTATTTACCTATGAAGATCAACATCAGAATTTAACCAAATATTTATTAATGTATCCTTATATTCCTCATTAAGTTTTTATTCATGTATTTAAATAAATGTAGGGCTATATTACTTGTAACTCCCCCACCCCTATTACATTGTTGCCATTTTACCATCAATTTCAATAAACCACATAGTGGTATAATTTTACTTTGCACTTTTGAACCTGTCTCCTGATTACAAACCCATATTTTTTATTATCATAATCTTTGTATATAATATGGAACACTTTGTTCCATTACTTGTATTAAAACCTTTGGGATAAATATTAAGGTTTAACTAAAGGATTGGAACCTTGGTGTATGATGTGAAAGTCCATAATCTTGACCATTTGCCCCAAACCCCATGGTTAAAATGTTAGGATTCACCCACAAGATTGGAATTTTGGTTTATGATGTGAAACTCTTTGTTATTTGTGCCACTTACCCCATATCACTTTGGTAGCTTAAGTCCACTTGTTAAAAAATGTGATCTTTGTATTTGGATACCCAAATAAATATCCCTCTAATTTTTATTTTCTTTTTGTTTTTACTTTGAGGGTCTTCTTGTCCTTTTTCTATTCCCACTTACACTTTCATCCTAATAAATCTCTTCCACATTTCCAATTTTATTTGTAATTTGAGTTATTGGCTATATATTTATGGTTCTTTGAAGATGCTAAAGTGCAAGGATAGCATTGAAGTTACATTTTTCTTTATGCTACCTTGGAACCTTAAGGTGTCAAAACACAAAAAAATAAATAATTTAAATGCAATATTTAAATTTAATTTTATAATTTATTATACATGATATGGAAAATGTAGAGGTTATTTATAGATGCTAAGTTGAAAATTAATTCTATGAATCATGTCTAAACACAAACTTGATTGGAGTTTTGATAAGGACAACCCTCAGCCAAGAATGAGGAGTTTATCATCAAGAAAAAGGTAATCAAATGTTGACTAGTTCCATAAATATAAATATAAAACTCATGTGCACACATCATAGACAAAAAATGCATCTATGCATAATAGGAATGGTTAGATTAAAAATTAAAGGTATGTAATGTATTTAGTCATCTAGTCTCATTTTATACATATAAGAGATTTTTTTATTTACATAAAAAATATGTATTAATTTTATAGACATTGATGTATCATGAGATTGGTCCCTTTATGAATAACTATTTGACAGTTAAAAAATTAACCATAAAACACCTCCATTTGAATTTCATAAAGAAGAATAGGGGATTTTTTTAATACAAATATTTTTGATCCAGCATGTTATATTTTTATTTGCATAGAAGAGACCACCCAATAGAATAATGGTGAATATATATTTTTGATAGAATCCAAAGTGATTAAAGTACCAAAATACTAGACATATTTGTCTTAGACCATTCTATCCTTGGAAAAAAACCATTTTTAAATGTAATTTGAGTAGAGAAGAATTTTGAACACATATTAAGGTTCTATGTTAATTGCATGTCTACACCATTTTATATTGAAATTACTTCAAGGTACTTTGATATATTATAGCTACCAATGTAGTAAAGCATTCAATTTTAGGCTAAATAAATTATTTTTAACCCATTTCCCACCATCCTACCCATAAGAGAAGGATTTGAAACTAGTGAAAAGAAAAGGAAACTAATTAATATTATATGACAAAAAAATTAGAAACTTTAGCATAATTTGTGGGTAAGGATGGGATCTAAAATAATTCCTATTTCCACCACTCATCTATGGTCTATGATAGGAAACACATAAGTTAATTTCCCTTTCAGGTCATCTTTAATAGAAATTTTGTGATGAGATTTTATGGTCTCTATGTCAGTTGCACTCTAGAAACAAATTTTCTTGAAGCTTTTCAAGATTAAAATTAATGGCCTAATTGGCATGTATTCCCTATACTTCTCTTTTTGGGTTGGTTATTTAAAAATGGATAAAGGGATTTTATCTTCTCTCCTTTTTTCAAACATTGATCATTCTTTAATTTCCAAATGGGAAAGGGGAAAAAACTAACTATGACTATGTTTTGAGTGTTGTCTTCTAGAAACAATAAAATAATATCTCCATAGAGTTTTCTTTGTATGTTGTCTAAACCATGAAGGTATTCCTGGAAATTTATAACTAGTAAAGGGTTATTTGATTGGAAGAAGTTGTCTTGTTTCTCACCCTTTTAGCCTTGTAATAATATTTTAGTTGGAAAAAACAGAAAAAAAAAATGTATAGAGGTGTTTCTTGGTTAGTGGAAAACTTTAGATTTGAGTACTAAATAATCCTTGAGGATCAGCCAAAAAGAGGAGGGTTTATAAGTCTTCAGTAATGAATATACAATTTGTGTGACCATTGTACATATCTAAATTCCACCCTTCCAATGTGGTCTTAGTGGGAGTAGCTATTGGTTGTATGTCAATTATACTAATATGTTTTCTAAGAGATGTTTGTGAAACCATATTTGGTACTACTAATTGATTCTCTACATAAGTTGATAGCTTAATAGGTATGGATATTAATATCCTTTGTTTATGTATAAATACCTATTTATCCTTGTTGTTACCTTAATGGGTAAAATAGTTTTAGAGACTGAAAGGGTATTGGAGAGTGGTAAATATATAATTCAATATTTATGTTTAATTTTTTATTGACCCCCATGGTGGATTTTTCAAAATCTTTGTCTAGCTGGTGAATGATGCTTGATAGTGCATACAACTTCGCTTAACCATGAAAAATATTAACATGACAAAAATTGGTAGTAGCTAAAACCCTCTATTAGATGATAAAAATTGGTGGTAGCTAAAACAAATATTCTATTTAGAATCAATAATATTGACAATAGCTAGAACCTCATTTTAGTAGAATAATTTTTATACTTGGCAATGAAATATTGTGCAAAAAAATATTCGGTGTTTTCCTTATATGCCACTATACAATTATATTTATGAGATTGGTTCCTTTATGAATAAATGCTTCACAACTAAAAAGTTGTCCATACAACACCTTAAGCATTTTTCACAAAGAATAATAGAGGTATATTATTAAAAAGTGTTTAAAACCAACATGTTATGTCTTCTTTGGAGTGAAGAGATTACCCCATGGAAATAATGGAAAGTTTATATTTTTAGAGGGCTTCAAAGCCATTTAAGTGGAAAAATATTAGCCAACACTATATTAGAAAAATTTATCCTTAAAGAAATCCATTTGGCTACAAGTTGAAGTAGAGAAAAAATTTAATCTAAAATAGGACATCTAGGATAGCTTAGACTAGCTTGATGTTCATACAATTTGATTGCAAGAGGACCTCATGGAGTTTGGTTATTGAGTTGAGATGACAATTTAGTGGAAAACTTAACTCTTTACTCATTCTATAGGAAAAATAAGGGGTAGAAAATAAATATTTTGTGAGAGGAGATTGGAAGCTTTGGTAAAATTGGAAACTACTAAAAAATTATAGATCTTTTTAAATCTTCTTGAATGCAAATTTAAATTCCTTGTTAATTATTTACTTTTTGTATTGAAATAAATTCAATACTATAATAATTTATCAATTCCTTAAGAAAAATATTTTTCTAGGGACTTATCCATCCCTTTAATATTCCATGATATCATTCTCACCATCACTTTTTATTCTTATTTGTGGCCTTAGTTCCATTTTTATAAATACTTGTTATATTCATTTTTTGTTTCCCAAGTCAATATATTTTTTTTTTTAATTCTCTTTTTGTTCTTGTGTTAATATTATTCCTCTCCTTTTCCATTCCTACTATAACTTTTCACCCCCATAAAATAATACTTTTGTTAATTTGTAGTTGGTTGGATTTAATTCAATTCATTGATATATTTTTAAATGTTTATTTTAATTGGATTTAATACTATAAAAAAAATTATAAATTCTCTTTTTACTATCAATAAGGCCATTGACCATTCAAATAGTATTTAAATTTTTTTTTGGTAATAGGATTACAAGATATAGGAGCTAAGCTTGATTAACTGGGAAAAATTGAATATGAAAGGTGTATAAAAGATGTAATTTTGTGATTTAAATTGATAAAGATACAAATTTTATGGGGATGCAATCATGATATTACACTTACAATACAATTTATAGATAAAAATTCAATGGCTTTACCTTTCAAAGATAGTGAAACATAAAAAATGTAATTAAAGAGTTGACTATATTTTGTACATAATTTTTTCAATGGCTAGAGGATCATCAAGGAGAGAAGAGATAGATCAAATAACGCTTATTCAATAACATTAAATATTTGAACCCACTTTAGTTCATTTATAAGACATCATCCTATAACACAAAACTTTTGTATGATATATAGTAGCTTAATAAGCCAATCATTTTGTGCTACAACTTTCTAATGTACCTATGGATGGGTATATTGGAATATAACATTATATTATATGTGGGTATTATGGATAGGTGGCATGGGACACATGTAGCCCTAGGTCGATTATATTGGAATATTATATTATACTAATTAGATGGATATATAAATAGGGGATACTATTAATCTATCATCATTGATACTATGTATTACTTGTAATTGTCTTTGCCCATGAAATGATCTATAAGACTTTGTCATCTCTAATTGGAACTTTAATATAGGGAGATTTTGTGGAGTTATTCCCTCCTTAAGGAGTATTATTGGTGTTGCTCTAGCAAAGGGTATTATCTATCTTTGTCTCATGATGTGGATTGTTATTGTGGATAATTATTTATGGATGAATGTTTTTATATTATTGCATAATAATGATTTATTTATAAATATGAGAATAATTTTTTAATAAGTGGTATCAAAACAACAATTTTGGCAAAGTGAGGATTGTTTTCTATGGATTTTATAATATAGGTTGTTTTTTTCTAACAAACATATCATCTTCTAGGAGTCATATATTTACATATATTTTCGAATTTAGATGATTATTATTAGAATTTCAAAATCTTAAAAAAGAATATTCATGTAAAGAGTCCAAGTAGTATTAAGGGAGATACAACCTAGTGAAGTCAGTCATCTAGAATAGGGTCAATGACATTTTTTCAAAACATATTTTGTATTTTTAAATGGTTTTCAAAATATCTTTGTATTTTAAATGGTATTAAAAATATCTTTGAGAGTGGATAAGTAACTAAGTTGATATTTGTTGTGTTTTAGAATAAATTTATGAGGTCTACTGATTCATGTAGAATTTTAGCTTCAAGTTGGTAAATAGATATATTTTATAAACCACAATTTCATTGTTATTTTTAAGTGTTAACTCATGGAGTTATAAATATTATTTGGAGAGGATGATTTTGATGTCAAATAATGGTGGAATTTTTTTTATTTTTGTGTTTTACTTATTATACTTGAACACTATCTATTTCATTATCTTGTAGGAGAAGTTTTGTATTGGTATTGTAGTTTTGATAGGGTGCATAATTGTAAATGAACTTGGGAAGAAACAAAGTAGGTATTTTTTATTCAATGGAACCACATAAAAAGATAGCTAGTTTGAAGTATAGTATCAAATCTTATGTTGAAGAGATAACCAGGATTCAAATAGGAACAATAGGATATGAAAAGAGAGTTAGAAAATTTCAAGGAACAAAAGGAAGAAATGCTTCTAAGAAAAAGTGTGAAAGTTGAAAGAACCACACCTTTAGAATTCAATACACAAAATAATGGTTAAGGGGACTTATTTAAAACTAAATATTTTATTTTTCAAGTTCATATATGCATTCAAAATAAAAAGTTTATTATTTATATAAACTATAGTAAATGGTATTATTGTCATTCGAAAGGGAAATTTCATGGATTTTCTTTGAACAAGAGGTTGTAAGTGCAAACAGTAAAAATTAAGGACATGCATCTTAAGGGTGTGAATGTTTAGATTTTTGAATATTTCAAGATCACCATGAATAAATATGTTTTTCATTTAATTTTTTATAATATTGAGATGAATTATGTTCATATTATCATTAGTTATCCTTGGTTGGATTTTTTTGGTATTGTTAACATTAATGTTAAAAATTAGTTCATGAAGTTATGATATAAACAATATAAGATAACACCATAGGGTATTTCTTAGCTTAAGGAGCTAGGATCCAAGGAGAAGAAAGAAGTAGTTAAGGTGAGGTAATAGGTTCAAGAACCAAAAAAGGAATAAAAATCTAAGTATATAGTAGAGGCAACAATAGAGTCTAAAGAAGTAACATGAACAAACTCCAAGGAAGCACACATAGAGGAGCATAAGGATGCACCAAAATAAGGAAAAAATAGAGAAGACCATATAGAAAAATTTAAAATAGAGAAGCAAAATGTTGAAGCATCAAATGAACAAAAATATCGATTTAGGTTCAAGTATATTGCAACCTACATCACCATAAGAGGTAGAAATCATAGAGACATTGCATAGGATATCAATATTATTAGGAAACTAAATGGATTCATTAAGACATCAAGTATGGAAGTGTTTGGTATAAAATCATAGTAATTATTAGAACCATAGGAGCAAGCATTCTAAATATTTTAGTAGAGCAACATAAGCATATAACTAATTGAGTAGTTGTTGATATTCCAGTGGCACAACAACAACTTGAAATCATCAAATACCACCACCAATCAATATTTCACGTTAACATATGGATGATAAAGATTAGTACCTATTGTTAACAGTGATTAGAAGATCATACTATTTAGTATTTTTTGATATTTGAGGATAAACCCTTTGTAAAGAGGGTGGAATTCTATGGTACATAAGGATAGGTATATGGGTATTTGATATTATATTATATATGGATGTTATATATAATTTGCATGGGCCATGGATAACCCATTAATTATATTGTAATGATGAATTGGACAAGGCATTAATAGTTAGCTAGGGTTAGGTTTATACTCTCCCAAAACTAGAATTAGATGTTTAGTATGTAAAAAAAGGATATTGTCACTATAAGGATGATTTACTATATTCAGTATTCTCTTACAATTATCTTTACACATAGGATCCCCTATCATCTTTGGAGATCTTATGGAGTTATTCCTTTCTTAAAAATTAATATTGGTGTTTTCTTAGATTAAGGGTATTGTATATCCCTATCACATTGTGTAGATTATTGGATTATGTATGGTTATATGTTGACATTTTATATTTCTACAATTTGGTGAATAATTTCTAGATTTCTATAATGATTATGATATTTATATTGATGAAAGATTTATGTCTATGAGAATAAAATTTTATAACAAGTGATATTAAAGCAATGACTATATCAAAATGACAATTATTTTTTTGTATTTTAGAATTTGGGTTTTTTTTTCAAAAAGCATCTCCTCTTCTAGGAGCCATATCTTGTCATTAAGTTGTTAGTATATCAAAGAGTAAGTGTGATGCAGGAGCATCCAGTGATGTAAGAGTGATCTTGAATCATCGAAAATCTGTAATGGTTTTTATTATGTTCTAAATTTGTTTAGTTGTTTAGGGGATGGAAAAAAAGACCTAACGATGAAATAATCACCCCAATATCCTAAGAGGTTTGGCAGATATGCAAATTTTAAGGTGAAGACCCTACCAAAAATAGTGAAAATCCTGCCACTAAAACTTAAAGGTCAATTTTTAAGGCCTTAGAGGCCTTGTAGAGGGCTAAAAAATCATCTTAATTCCTTTAGGAAATTATCGGGCCACAAATCCTTTTGAGAGATTTCCAAAAACATGCACTAATAGTCATTTTGGGCAATGAACAAGGATTTATGACCTCAAGAAGTTTACCCCCAAAATTCAAATTTCAAATGAATTGTTCTAGGCGGGAAAAGGGAAAATAAGGTATTTTAGGGGGAATTTCGAAATTGTAAGGGGTTGGTCTCTGTAAGCTCCATTTTCCTCAGAAAATGAATACAAGAAAATTATTGCATTTCTCTATTTTTGTATATTTTGTGTGTTTTGTTGATCTCAGATCTATTTCAAAGTGCTTAATATGATCATATAGATACCCTTAACTATTCCACATTATTCTCTAATATAAAAATAAATATACACAATATTGAACATAGTTCATCCATGTTATTTATCTTAAAAACTATATGGAATAGTAACCTCAATAGTGGTTACTTCATAAATAATAGGAAAACTCGTTTACTTTGATAATTTTTATTACTAGATCTATAACAAGGCCTAAATCAACACAACATCATATGAAATTGATTTACTCAGGCATATACATATTATAAATATATTGTATCATGACTATTTTTTTAACCTAATATTGAAGGTTTTTGTTTCCTTAAACCTTATTAGATGTCTGCTCAATACATGATAGGTTGCATCTTTAACCATCCTTTAGTGTATCCATTGTCTCCATATCAATCTAGAGGAGCAACAACTTCTAAGTAATTTAAATAGCAATGTTGATTATCTTAAGCCATAATATTTATAATGTTAATATACAATTAGAACGAAAATAAGGCATGGAAATTTGTATTTTCCTAAGAATAAGTGTCTAAGGAACATATTCCAATATTTATATTTCAAAAATAATCTTCATATAGTTGATACTTCAAGTGTGATTTTAGCATGATTTATCCCAAAGCAAAATATCGTAACTCGTGGCTCTTCCATTGGTGTCTTTATGACTATATGTACACAATAATATATTTATCATAATTTCAAATTAGACATTTAATATTATATTCACATTACAAGAGCTTTGTGAGGACTTGAATCTGAACACTTACACTTGTAAACCACTCTTAAATATACCTTACCATATTCTTTTCTTACCTTTTATTATTCATTTTTTAAAAAATAAACAATAATCTCTATATTTTGCATACTTGTAACTAAATGTAGTGTTGTATGACCACTTGAGCCAATCAAATTTGGACTAAATAAAAATATTTCATTAGCACTTGAAATTGGATTATAGCATAAAGGCAATTACATCCATGACTTGTTTCTATTTTCTTTTCATTTCTCTCTATTGTTTGATATTTTTTTATAATACATCCATTATGTCTCAAATTTACCATTCTTTAGCAAATGTGCAAAATATTATTCCCAAAACATTATAAAAATAAAATCCCAATCACTTTTTACATGTGCTAAAATAAACTTAAAATGGGTAGGCAAGACTCCAAAATAAAGAGTTTTTTCATTTTAGGAATCTATTTGAAAATTTTATCCAACATCATTCAAAAAGCTAATAATATTCTCCTAGGTGCTTAATTGGACATTGCCATCCTAAGAGTTCAACCTTGAGTGATTTTTCTCTATTTTATCCTCACATAGTCCTTCAAAATCACATTTAAGTCTTCTTACTTCTATACAAATTGCACTATATGTCACAATACTAGAATGTTGTTCCCCTTCAAACCTCATTGAACATGCATGACATGTTATTCTACTATTACAATATCAATGTAGGAAACAAAAATGCATTCAAGTAAATTTTTTTTAAATATATATAATTATAAAATCACCTCTACAAAATAAAGATCCAAAATATTAGCTAGAACCCTTGAGAATATCTGTTCAATTCTTGTTTGGAGGATTTCCACTACATAGTCAATTATCATCTTGAACAAGGATTTTAAAAACACATTTTCCCTTTTTTTTGAAAAAAAAATATATATATATTAAGAGAAACTCAAGAGTACAATACAAAACTCATATAATCTAATATTTTGGCTATTAGGTAAGTAGTAGTTCAAATAAAACTACAAATTCAAACTAATATACCTACCCAAAAAAACAACTATCCTATTGTCTGAGTTGGCTCTGCTACCGTTATCATTGGATGGAAAAATATTAGCCCAAAATTATGATTCAAGCCAAGCTGTATATGAAGTTATTCTAATTAGAGCATTAGAACTGAAATGCTTCAAAACTTGTTTTTGAAGCCGACACCAGTTTGATTGTAATTAAATGAAATTTTATCTTTCTAAACTTTTCTTCGACTTGCTTATGTTCCTCATTTTTTAGACCAGCATTTGCTCAAGATTTAATCACATATATCTACATGATGTAATTTCTATATGGCATTTATGCCCTCACTGTATTGCCTTGTTGTATATGCAAGTCATGTTCTATTTCTAGTACATGGAACTGTAACATGGTGAATAGTGCCATTTTGTTGGGATAATTTTTGTTCATTAAAATAGTAGACTTTATAAAGTTTAGCATGGAAAGCTTTGAGATGTGGAGGATGTCGATGGGTGGGAATTCATCTATAGGGGAGATCAAGAGCGGCGATGGTTTGGTTCTTGGATGCAACGGAGCAATCGAAGGGCACCAAGATTCTGGTGGAGCGGAAACGCCCGGGCCCATTGAAGATGGTCGGGCTGACAACAGTATTGGTCGAGGTAAGGACCCACCAGACAAAGGGGATGGTGGGGCTCAAAAGTCTTATGCCCAGGCAACGGCCTCAGAAACCCTAAACGGGTTTGTTACCAAAGAGTTGTTTCCAGTTGGGGATGAGCTGGACATCCCGACGGAAGTACTTTCAAGCTTCATGGAGTTTGAGAAATTTACCCTAATAGGCAAATTCATTAGAGGCCATCTCAACATGGAAACTATCCAAAAGTGGGTAGCAAGCAAATGGAGGACTTCTAGTCATTTAGAGCTGGCAGCCCTATCTCAGGGTTTTTTTTTGCCATTATATTGAACAATAAGGAGGATTACTGTAAAATTTTGGCTGGCGGGCCATGGTTTCTGGGCCACATAAGTTTATTTCTCAGGAAGTGGGACATGGATTTCAGTCCTAATACCCAGAACATCAACATTTCCCCAATATGGATTAGGCTTCTAAATATTCCCCTCTTTGACTGGCATGAAAATTTCATAAGGGGTATTGCGTGTTCCATTGGGGAATTGGTCACCATTGACCCTCCCACCCGAGCTCGAACAAGGTTCGTCCAGGCCCACTTTTGCATTCTGGTATATTTGGAGGCAGAACTCCCAAATTCCATCACTCTTCGATCTGGAGGTACCATTCTTCATAAAAAAGCTATTGTCTATGAAAATAAACCAGCTTTCTACACCCAGTGTCAGTCCCAAGGGCACCTCCAGTCCTAGTGTCCTCTTCAAAAACTGGGAAATCAAAAACGTGAAAACTACAACCCCCTGGAGCACAAGGAAGGTCAATCAAAGAAACCAAATCTCCCAAGCACGAAGGGCCATGGATCCCTAGGCCCCTCTAGAGACTGTGCTAGACTCTCTCAGCCTAAAGAGAATCCCACTCTCCAATCGGACCCCGAGCATCTTGAGGCTGACAACCAACAAGGAGCAGACTCCCACTTGGAAAGTGAATCGCAGGAAGAGATGGAACATACCCCTTCCCAAGTTATGACTTAGGCTACTTCTTTGCCCCAAGATACAAGTCATCCTGATTTCAATTAGTCATAGATGTTGCTAGAAGATTACCTCTTAGGAAGGAGGGGTGAATAGTCCGGTCACATTAGCCCCTAGAACATGAAGAGCCAAAAGCAAAGTGTGGATTTTGGTAGTGAGAGGAAGCAGGGCCATCCTCCTAACAAGGATAGGCGAGACAAAGAGACTGCAAATGGAACCCAACGTTTGCTGGTTTTGGATGAATGTGACGCACAGTTAGGTGAAGCACATGTATCAAAACCTCCCCCTCAATAAGGAAGGGGAGGCAAGAAAAAATTCAAACTATCTAGATGAAAGTCCTCTCATGGAATGTGAGAGGACTGAACGGTGTAGCCAAGCGAAGGTTAGTGGCTGATCTTCGTAGGAGGACTAACCCTTCTATATTTATTTTGCAAGAGACCAAGCTTGATGCTATCTCCTTTGACAAAGTGGTGAAGGCCATTTGGGCCAAGGCAAATTGTTTGTTCAACCCTGCAGTGGGAACAACGGGAGGACTCATGGTTCTGTGGGACCCTTTGAGGTTTGAGGGTAGCTCGTTGTCAACTTCCAATAGAATCATCAATGTTCTGTTCTAGTCCAAAACCACCAATTTTTCCTAGATTCTATCCAATGTTTATGCTTCAAATTCTGCCACAGAGAGAGCAGAAATGTGGAAAGCTATATCTCTAATGAGGGAGAATTTTAGCAAATTTCCTTGGGTTTTAGGGGGTGACTTCAATTTTTCCCTTCATCCTTCAAAGAAAAAAGGAGGGTCTGACCACTCCAGCCGCAGCTTGGAAGATTTCAGAGATTTTGTCTCTGCTAATGGCTTGCTTGACATCGAACTCAAAGGGGCTTCCCTCACATGGAGTAACAGAAGGATTGGGGGTGGTTTGATTCAATTCAAACTTGATATATTCTTCATTTCCCCAAAAGCCATTCCCATCCTTTGTGGGGCTATCCTTTCGGCTCTTCCAAGGATTGGGTCTGACCATAACCCTATTTTCTTGGAGGCAAACGATGGGCCTATTTTTATGACCCCTTTCATATTCGAATCCATGTGGATTTCTCACAAAGACTTCAAAGTATTGGTTTCAGCATGGTGGCAATCGAAGATGGAAGGAAGCGCTCCTAAGAGGGTGGCTTTAAAGCTCAAAATGGTCAAAGAAAAACTAAATATTTGGAACAAAGAGGTTTTCAACAACATTTTTGAGTCCAAAAAATCCATCGTTGAGAACCTGAAGGTTGTGGAGGAAAGGATGGAACTCGAAGGTTACACTGAGGGTCTCAAGGAGGAATAGCGGAGCATTTTGGTGGACTTTCATTCTATTCTCGCTAGGGAGGAAACGTTCTGGCGCCAAAAATCTCATGACCTTTGGTTGAAGAATGGAGACTCCAACACGAGGTTTTTTCATGCATCTACTATGATGCACAAGGGGGTCAACAAGATCAGAGAAGTGACTTGTAAGGATGGGCACATTACCAGGGAGATTGAGGAAATTAGGAGTGAAGCGGTTAATTTCTTTCAGGATTTGTTTGGCACTCCTCTGGATAGAAACCTCCAGGTCCAAAAATCTATGCTCACCAATTTTTCAACTAAATTTCCCCATGAGGTAAGCATGAAGCTCCTGGAACCTTTTTCCTCGTCTGATATTAAGGAAGCATTGTTCTCCATGCAACCAGATAAGGCCCCTAGGCCTGATGGTTTCCCCCCCAATTCTTCCAAGTCATGTGGGAGGCCATGGGCCCGGATGTGTGTGATGCTATTCGAGTTATCCAAGCTTCTAGATCTATCCACCCGAAACTCAATTCCACCTTTCTTGCCCTCATTCCTAAGTCTCATTTCTACAAAATTTTCTCTGACTATCATCCCATTAGCCTATGCAATATTTTTTACAAGATCCTCACCAAGTCTATAGCCAATAGACTCAAAACAGTCCTCCCCCTCTTGATTGATCCTTTTCAAGGAAGCACTTTTAAAGGCAGAAACATTCTTGATGGTGTTATCACTGTCCATGAGACCCTTCACTTCACTTATCGCTCTAAGAATGCTGCTATTTTTCTTAATCTTAACATGAACAAAGCCTTTGACCATGTCGATCAAAATTTTTTGTGTGCAGTCCTCCTCAAGTTTGGCTTTCATCCCCTCTGGATTGACCTTGTCTACAACTTTATATCCACTCCATTTTTTCTATCTTGGTCAACGGGTCCCCATCTGGGTATTTCCAAAGCTCTAGAGGCCTCAGATAGGGTGATCCTCTTTCTCCCATCCTGTTCATTCTTATGGCAAAGGTTCTGAGTTGGTCCATGAAAGAGGCTCTTCGATAGAACAAGATTTCTGGCATCTTGTCTACTTCTAGAATTAATCTTGTCACTCATCAGCAATTTGTGGATGACACCCTCATCTCCACTGGAATTTCTATTGCTCAAGCCAATTTTCTCAATAGGATCCTGCCACATTATGAGCAAGCTATAGGGCAAAAGGTCAATTACATCAAGAGCAAAATTTACTTTATTAACACTCCTCTGTGCAGACAAATTCAAATTGCTAGAATTCTTGAATGCACTATTGATTCCATGCCTACATCCTATCTTGGTTTGCCTCTATCTTATAGCGGACGGGCTAGTGGGGACATGTGGAACATGATTCTTGAGTGCCTTCACAGGAAACTTGGCACTTGGAAGGGAAAACTCCTATCGCAAGCTGGGAAAGCCACCCTTACCAAAGATTGTCTTCAGGGGATCCCGACCTACTTCATGTCAGTTTTCATGCTTTCGAGTGTAGTCCAATCCAAAATTGAGAAGATTCAGAGGATCTTTCTTTGGTCTGGTAACGAAGAGAAATCTAGAATTCCCCTTGTAGCCTGGGACAAGGTGTGTTCGAGAATAGATCAAGGTGGGCTGGGGTTGAGAAGATCAAGACTTATGAATTTGGCTCTAATCGTGAAGCACACTTGGAGGATTATGTCTAGTGACCCGGTAGAGTGGGTTACGCTGGTTAAAATGAAGTATCTTGGCCCCACTCCCTTCTTGGATGTTGAAACGTCCTTCGTGGCATCGATCTTTTGGAAATTTGTGCTCCAAACATGGCATTTGATCAGTTTGGGAGCTCACTATATTTTAGGTGATGGCAACTGCATTTCCTTTTGGAATGATAGGAGGGTGACTGAAGAATCCCTTAGGTCGATGGCAGACCTCTCTGGGCTGAGAAGCTTGACCGACCCTAACTCCCAACTTAGGGTGGCTGGTTTCATAGACCAGAGCACCCGTTTCCCTCGATGGAAGCTTCCTATTGTGGAGGGATTTAATAATGAGGTTACTTTCCTTGATAATATCCTTTAGACGGTTTTAATTCCTTCTGCCAAGAGGAATGACAAGATCATCTGGAGTGGTATGGAGGATGGGCATTTCTCTGTTAAATCATCTTATGAGCTTCCTACCACCAAGACTGCTCTAGAATATAGGTGGAATATTGTTTGGAGGAAAGGAGTTGTCCCTAAAATCAACTTCTTTACATGGATTTCTTTCCACAATAAAGCCTTAACTATTGACAACCTTCACAAGAGAGGTTTTTCCTTCCCCAAAAGGTGTTACTTATGTCTAGCAGATTGTGAGACGAGGGATCATTTATTCTTGCATTACCCATTTTCCAACTCTGTTCTGAGCATTGTCCTATCCTCCTTCTATATCCTTTGGTGCTCTCCCCACTCCCTTAGAGATGCTTTTCCCCAATGGCGTAATCCTTTCAAGAATCCCAAACTTCGATTCCTCCTCAAGGCCTCCTTCCACCATTTAATTTGGAAAATTTGGGTAGAGAGGAATGCCAGAATCTTTGGAAGAGCTCCTAGAGGGCCTCCTTCTATTGCTCAAAGGGCGTTATCTTACACCATTGAGAATTCTATTGTTGTTCGCAGTCCCCATCCCCATATTCTGAGTGAAGAAGCAATTCTCAAAATGATGAATCTCTAGCCGTTTCTAGAGGTTGTTAAAGGGCCCTGTCAAAGGAATGTTGTGTGGACCAAACCCCCCGTGGGGTGGATTAAATTAAACTTTGATGGAGTGGCCAAGGGGAATCTTGGGCTCGCTGGTGCTGGAGGGGTTGTCCATGATCATGATGGGAATATTGTGATGGCCTCCCAGAAGAATCACTATGCTAAAGCCTGAGGCACTCTGAATGGTATTCAGATTTTCTCTGAGGATCCTCGACCTCTTATCATTGAGGGTGACTCGCTCAACATCATGAATTACCTTCTTGGCACCAAAAATCCATCTTGGAAAGTCTACAACATCATCCTCGAGGCTAGATCTCTTCTCTCCTATCATGGTAGATGGAAAGCAAATCATATTTTGAGAGAAGGAAATCACGTGGCTGACCACATGGCCAACAAAGGGCTCACGACCATGTGCCCGATTGTGTGGTGGTCTCGCTTCCCATCCGAGGTGGAAAGGTTGGCCAGAGCAGACATCCCTTCCTGATGTTTTCCTTGCACAGGTTTTGGAAGGCCCCTTCCGATGTGTTTTGGGGTGGCATGGCATTTTTGTCTACTCCCTTGGGAGAGTGAGGGTGCAAGTGTCTTGTGAAGTGCACCCCTATTCCCAAAGCATTTTTTTTTTCAATTATCTAGGACACACCAGATATGGCACCCTGTAGACTCTCTACTCTTTTTTCTCCACCAAGGTGGTTTATCTGGTTTCTCCACCAAATTCGGAAGGACAGGAGGATCGTGATTAGTAGTCCATGGTGTCTATATTTTTTTTTTTTTAGCCTCTTTTCAGGTTTCTCTCGGGTTTGTCCTGTTTCTTTTTTTTGTTGGGTCTCCTGGCCTAAAGGCCCTTTTTGTTGTTTTCAAGTTTGTAGCATTAGGATGGTTTTATTTTCATTTAGTTTTATTGTTACAGCCAAGAGGTATGATGCATCATTAGGAAGTTGGCTAATTGTGTACATAAGGTTTTGGGATCCTCTATAAAAACCCACTGTTAATATATTATAATAATTACCAAAAAAAAAAAAACCAACTATCCTACCATTAGATCTTATGATTATTGGAACAAGACCCTTTAACATCCTCTATCATGGCTAGAATTGAGGAACTACACAAGAAAAAAAGAGAACGAAGAATATCAGATGACACTAAGGATTGCACAAGAAATGTACTAAGGCTTGCACAAGAACTACATGAAGATTTGCACAAGAACTACCCAAATAACTATACAAGCACTACTTGAATAACTGTATAAGAACTACCTAGAGAACTACCTGAAGAATTGCACAAGAATTGAAGAACTACATAAAAATTTATATAATAACTACATAAGAACAACCTAAATAACTTCATAAGAACTACCTAAAGAACTGCCCAAGAAATTACTTACTAAGTTAGCCATATCTCTCAATATTGCCATCAAGTAGGGTTATGCATAAGGGGTTGGACTCAAAATATACTTGTAAAAAAATGGTAAATCCTAATCCAAATCAAGGTGAATCATGGAGAATCCAAAGAAAATCAAATCAATCATCTTCACACCAAAATTTTGGGTATTTGAAGCCCTAAAAAGTAAGGTAATATTTGGGATAGCTTTTGACCTATTAAATCACCTTATAACTTCATAAAAACACCACCATTAGATAAGGCTCGAAAAGAGCTTTCCAACGAGTACAAATATACCTATGTTTGGATATATATTTTGACGAATTGAACCTAAGAAAACAATTGGTTCTAAAAATTTTAGGCAAATGGGCTGACATCGAGGGTCCTCATATTTGCCAATTTTTAATTTTGAAAATCCTAATATTCACCCAATTTGTGAATATTCACCACTATGCATAACACTACCATCAAGAGACTGAACAAGGAGAAGATCTGTCCTACTTTGGTCTAGCCACCACCTAGAGACAAAACCATGGTACCTAATAACTCCTTTATCAAGATCCCAATTTACCATAACATTTAGCACTATGTTCTATTCTCTAGGCACATGATTGAAAATAACCTCTTGAAAACTAGAAGCTATTAATCTAATCTTATCTATGATCTTTTGAATTCATGAGTCTACCTTCTCATGCCTTGAATTTGAATTTAGGTAACTGATCATAATTTGAGAGTTTGAATCTGCTATCACCCTTCTCCATATTGCCTCTAGTACCTACTATAAACCTCTTGAGATACCCTATCCTTCTACCAAGTTATTGGATAGAATTCCTAAATTTTTGGCAAAAGTAAAAATTGGAGTACCATCCTCCAACCTACCTATCCCTCCTATACTAGCTCTACCAGGATTTCCTCTAGATGCTCCATCCGTATTGATTTTTCCAATATTATTTGGGATAGGTTGTCATTGCTTTGTTGTATCCATCATCTAAGTGATTACTTTATTCCTTATATATTGGGCTAATCTAGAGTTGATCTCTAATTGGGTCATCATTTGTTCCCATAGTTTATTTGAATTTTGTGGATGATTTAATAAGTTCTAGACAATCTCTATTAGATTTTCAATGGTCTTAATTTGGACATAGTGGATGTCCCTACTCTCTTGTTGAAAAATTCGCTTGTTCCACTTGTTCCAAGGAAGAATAGTCATTCCTGTCCAAACTACTTGATTCACATACCAATTTTTTCCTTCTTGATTTCTCTAGTCTCTCCATCTCTATTCTATGGATTGTTCATTGTACCATCTTAAATTAAGAAGGGAAGCTAACATCTTCCACAATTTAGAGGCTATGGGGTATTCTATGAATAAATGATTTAGTGTTTTAGTGTTATCCCAATACATTGCACATTAAAATGGTCCATTAAATCCTTTCTTCATAAGCTAATCCCCTATGAGTACCCTTTTATGAAGAAGCAACCAATGAAAAGCCTAACTTTTGGCCATAATTTTTGAGCCCATAATCGTTTGAACAGATCCTGATATGTATGGGGATTAATATGGATTAAAGTTAAATAACCTTGAGCTATAGTGTACAAACCATGTCTTGAGCTATTTTGACCAATACAATTTTTAGATTGTGACCATGAAGGTGATCGCATTTGGAAGAATCTGTATATATCCTTTTTTTGAGCTTCAATAAGTTGGATTGGCTAGTTTTCCATTGGGATCCAACATCTTCCTACCTATGAATTTCTTGTTTGACTTTTATAGTATTTGGAAACTTTTATCCAATTCATTCTATGCATTTTCTTCATTATAGGCCTCAATTCTGGATGTTGAATTTATAGTGGAAGGTGTTCATCCCAAGAATCTATCCAAAAATGTACCTTTTGACCATTATGTACTATCTAGAAAAGCTTATTCTTTATCAACTTCTCTCCACTTTTTAGGACCTTAAAAATTAGGGACCTTTTAGAAGGCATTTGGTGTTGAATTATATCATAGGGGTCTTTGTTTTCTATATTTTGGCTCTCAAATTTTTGGTCCACAAGGCACTAGGGTGGCTAATCAACCTCTAGTATAACTTTATTACCAAATATTTGTTATTCCTAACTATAGATCGAAGATCTAGACCCCCTTCATGATTAGGATGGAATAGGGTATCCCACCTTACTAGAGCCCACTTCATCTCCATTTTTATCCTCCCTAAAGAAATATATGACTAATTTTATTTATTTCTTTAAGCATTGACTTAAGGATGTTCAACACTGCTAAAATATAGATTGGAATAGATTTAAGAATTGATTTGATAAGAGTTATCCATCCTCCAAAGGATAGCCATTTGTTGGTCCAAATAACTGTTATGTGCTTTACTTTCTCCAATAACCAGCTCTACTACTCTTTCTTTTGACTACCAAGATTCACTGGAACACCCAAATATTTTATTGGAAGAGAGATTTTTTTAAATCATAATCTATCCAATATCAAAATCTCTTTTCTAGGTGAACAATAAGAAAGGAGTACATCTTAATTAATTGTTTTCCTTGAAGATCTAATAAAGCAATTAGTGATTTGATTTAATAAAGTTGCTTCCTTTATTGTTGCTTTTCCAAAAATGGTGAAATTATCAACAAATTGTAAATAAGAAATAGGTCTAACTCCTTTAGCTATTGTGACTCCTAACCTCTAACAATATTGATTCTTATAAAATTTCCTCCCTAAATATTTTGTTAAAATGATGAATATGTATGGAGAGAGAGGGTCTCCTTGCTTGATACCTCTAAAATTTTAGGATTGGGACAACCATTGAGAATAACTAAATAAGATACTGAAGAAATACAACCTCTGATCCACTTTGTCCATTCTTGAGAGAATCCAATTTTTTTCATTACTTGAATATAAAAATACCAATCCAGTCTATCATATGCTTTAGATGAGTCCAATAAAATGAACATAGAAGGAAATTTTTGAGCTTACATAGAGTGAATTTCTTCCTAGGATAATTTTATCTCATCCACTATCTAACACCCTTCTACAAATCTGCATTGTATTGGGGAGATGATATTATGTATTAGTGGTTTGAGCATTTTTTACATGGTCTTTGAGATTATTTTTAGTATAACATTGCATAAAGCAATTGATCTATATCCAATAATGTTATCTACTTCTTGAGCTTTCATAATAAGTTTTATGTGTGTCTTGTTAATTCCTTTGAGGATTTCTTTTGCCTTTCTAGCCTCTTCTACCACCTCTAGAATGTCATACTTCAAGACATCCCATGATTCTTGATAAAATTTAATAGAAAATCCATTCTTACCTAGGGTCTTCCCATTTTGAATTTTGAAAACTACCTTTTGCAATTACCTCATAGTTACTAGTGCATTTAGGGCCATAGTTTTCTCAACATAAATAATAACAGGTATCTCAAATAGAATTTTTTGTTGAGATTTTGGATCAAGAATATTGGCTATAAATAGGTTTGAAAAATATTTCACAACTAAAGAAAACATGGCCTCCCAAGTGTGGACTATATCTCCAGATTCATTATTCAATGAGGGGATAAATTTATGTGTTCTTCAAGCTAGGAGAGACTTCTGAAAGAAACTTGTGTTCTTTTCTGCTTGCAGCCATTGGATCCTTGAATTTTGCTTCCACATTAGTTCTTCTCTTCTTTTCCATTCCTTCAACTGAGATAAGAGAATAATTTTTGTCTTGATCTTGTTTTCTATGAGTCCCTCAAGATGAATTTGTTCATTCAACTTCTTAATTCAGGTTAAATCTTCCTTTTTCTTTGCCTTGACATCTCCAAATTCCTCCCAATCCCAAGTATTTATTTAATATTTGATATACTAAAGCCTTTTAACAAAACAAAACATCTTTATACCATGATTTGGCTTGCTTTATTGCCACCATTGTTGTATCCTTGACTTGATGGATTTATCTCTAAGCCACATTATCTAAAAATAAAATGGTGTTGACTGACCCCTAGTTATCCAAATTTCAATTAAAACTAGCCAATGCGTAGATCCTACATTATTTAAGATCTTCACTTTCGGGGTGTGTCCTTGTATCAAAAAATATCTAAGAAAAAAAACT
Source organism: Wollemia nobilis (assembly GCA_028583015.1). Lineage (NCBI taxonomy): Eukaryota > Viridiplantae > Streptophyta > Pinopsida > Araucariales > Araucariaceae > Wollemia > Wollemia nobilis. The sequence continues at coordinate 35,291 of JAQPPZ010005878.1, forward strand.
TGTCCAACCTTTCAAGGATGCATTTTGAGCCTTGTATTTAGTTGGACCAAGTCATAAAACCATTGCTTGGCTTAACATCAACTAGGTGAAGGTTGGCCATGTATTCATTCATGAGTTCAAAACTCCCATCCAACTTCTTATTTCCCCATTTTTTTTGTCTAATGAGAGGATGGAGTTGAAATCTCCTATCAAAACCTAATCTTCAAGGAATTGGGAGGTGATAAAATGTATGTTCCTCTATATGGATCATTTATCTTCCATAGAACATGGATCATAGACATTTATATAAATAATAACCTAATCTGAATCTCTATTTTAGGCACCCACTCCTAGCATTCCCCTACTTCCCATCATGTACTAAATTGTAATTTCCTTTGGATTACAAAGATTTTTTTTGGTAATTTAAATATTTTTCATTAAAAATGGGGTATTTGAAAGGTACACCAACACCTTGTAAATCAGAGAAGCTGGAGGTATTGAAAAAAGGAAACTTCATAAAAGACTAAAAATGATGTTGAAAAGGAAAAAAATGCATCCACGCTGAAACAACTAGAAAATAGACCCAAGGAAGGATCATAACACAATGCAAACCCATCGTAAAGCTAACTGAGAGACAAAACAAGCAAGTGCATTAGTTTGGTGCATCCGTATGCATAGGAAATACCACCATGATCTCTTGATCAACATCCTTGACAATTTTCTTGAGTGCATCCTTAGGGGTGTCCTTGGAGATTTCCTTCACGATCTCAATGACTTCGTCATCCTTGATGTTAGAGATACTAGAAACAACAAAAATTCTAGGGCCCTCTTAATACATGTCACATAAGAAGAGCAAGCTAAGAGCATTATGCTGCTCTTTGAGCTATACAATTCCTTTCGCAAGCGCAACATAGGCGGTTTCTAGATGGTCGATGGTGGCAGAAGTGGACTGGATGGCAAGCTTGTGAAGATACTTTTCTACCATGTCAAGAGAGTCAAAATCAGATTTGTGTTCTTTATTTATAATTTTAGGGGTAGGAGTAGTATTATCCTTAAACTTGAGCCTCTGAGAGCACCGAATAGGCATTTTCTCAAGCTTGACCTTCTTTTTTACATTTGAAATAGATTGGGGTTTCTCGGTTTTACTTTTCCTTTTGGATTTGGTGGCTTTAGGGATGAGAGTAGAAGATGAATTATCTTTGGATGATTTAGAGGTAGGAATATTTCCTTTAGGTAACTTATGGAGTAAATAGCCATAGAGGATTTTAAAAAGCCCCTGATGGGAAGGCCAACCTTCCTCTTTCTTACCATGGGTGGAAGTGATGGCATAATCAATGGATAAGTATAGAGTAGTAGGGATGTTTAACATATTGGCATCTCTAAAATGGTTAATAAAGTAGAAATAGAAACTACATAATTGGGATTCAGGATCCTCAATTGTAAGGTACTGCATAATAGGCTTCAAAATTTCCTTCCAAGGAGTGGATAAATGGTGTCGATACAAACCTTATTTGTGGAGTTTTTGCACTTGGTATGAAGAGTCAAAAAGGGATAGCTCGAATTACCAATTGTGTTTGTTCCTCCTTACTATCCAACCATCAAGTTCCTAACCAGTTAGTTTAGTAAGAATCTCCAGCGTGATTTGAAACTTGACTCCATGGATAGTGATAACGTCATTCTCCCACGTATTTGCAAAAGCCATCATAGCATCCCAATTGGTACCAAAGAACATTTTAAAGAATGGAATGATACCTCATTTGTCCTTAAAAATAGCTTCAACAGTGTTTTCCATCTCATAGACCTTGAACTCAACATAATCAATTTTCCCTTCCTTCATTGTTGCAAAAGACAATAAAAAAAACCAGAGGATTAAACAAGGTAGAGAAATTACAACCAGAAACAAACATAGGGAATAAGGATTATTTGTGAGGGGATTAAGCATGTAATGATATAGAACAATACTCCTCATCCAGAAAATAAACCTCAAAAATGAAAAAACCCCAAAAGGAAATGGATATTGGGCAAGACTGGGATCGAGGAGGATTTTTGAACCCCAAAAATAGTAGAGAATGATTGGAAAGTGCACATCAAGGTGATAAAGTTGACTTATTGGATCACTTGAAAACTAGGACCAGAAAAAGACATAGCTGGTACTAGAACCAGAGAAATTTGAAAAATCCAAAAGGACATTCCTCGTAACAAAGCGAAAGGGTGTCCATCAAAGGAAATCTCTCAAAGGGGTAGGCAAACGATTTCTGAGGAGCACGAGCTTGAAATGATTATAGGTAGTGTTTGAAAAAGCATTGGAATTCCAAGGCATGGTGGTTATCAAAAAATAGGTGGGGACAATTTGAAAATATGGAGGAACGTGTGGAAAGATATCATGAGAGGTTATGAAGGTGTAATTCGAGGTAAGGTTCAAATGTGAAGGCAACATTGGTATAGGAGACAAAATAGGCAAAATGAAGAGAACAACTTGAACCCTTACAATAAAATTAAGGTAATGAATGAAAACACATGTAATATGTTTAAGCTTCATCATGATGGTAAGAATTTTGATCCAACCTGGCAAGCACCGTAAATTCGGGAGGAATAGAATCTGTCCATGTCATCATTCCATAGGTAGAGACCCTGATGTTTGCCAACCTATCAACAACTGAATTGGCTTCTCTAAAAGCATGTTGGACAATAATCTCATGTTGGTTGCTGAGGATCAGTTTGATTTCCTCAATTATGCTCTTTATCTTCCATCTTGTAGGTTTGGAGTTCTTTAGATAATTGATAATGTTCAAGGAGTCACCTTCAATAATGATTTTACTAGGAATTTGCTTTATGAATTGAAGACTTCTTCACAAAGCTTTAGCTTCAGCAAAATGATTGGAAAGTTCTCCCAAAGGTTCAGCAAAAGAAAATATAAAATTACCAAGATGATCTCTTGGGATACCACTTGCACTAGCCATGCCAGGATTCCCTTGGGTAGCTCCGTCAAAATTCAGTTTGACTCATACAAGAGTGGGCGGATGACATTTGGCGTTAAATATTGAGGATAAGGGGCTAGTATATATTGCATTCTCTAAATAAATATGACATGAATTAAGTAGGGTATCCTCAAAGGAATAACTAGGGATAGGATCAACGGGGGCTGTTAAAATATTCTCTTTGGTAAATAGGATAATTTTGTTAGAAATAAAATCCACATCACTGACATTGTTATCAAATATTCTTCTATTAATTTCAAGCCATATTTGCCATAATAAATACTAAAGATAAAAATTCCATAATCCTTTTAGGATAGGATTTATAAAGGGATTGAGGCACTGAAGGAACAGATCAACAATAGATGGGGGACAAACCCAAGCCATATGGTATTTGAGGAACAGATTGTTGAGCACAACATTGGAAAAGGGACAAAAAAATAAATAGGTGGAAAGTGGATTCCCAATCGGAGAGACATGGGAAGCATCTATTGGGGAGGGGAATACCTTTCTTAATAATATCTTTTGTTGTGAGGATGCAGTATTGAATGCAAATCCAGGAAGAGGAAACTACTTTAGGAGTAAGATATTTGGTCAAGACCAACTTGAAAGGAAAGACAGTATTAGTGACACTAAGAGATAACAAGTAGGCTGATTTGATAGAGAATTCTCTTGAATCAGTGGGTTCCCAAATAGGATGATCGGTAGAGTCCCCTGAGGGGATTCAAACAAAAGATAATCGAGATTCAAGAGATGAGATTTCAGCTAATAAATATGGAATGGCTAGTCTTTTCCAAATTCTTGATCCATTTGAAATGGAAAGGAAATCAACCACCAAGGGACCGAATATATTTTTGGTAATATCAATTAACCTTCTGAGCTCAGGAAACTAAAGGAGAGATCGGTCACCAAGCCACCTATCTTCCCAAAAGTGGATAGATTTGCCATTGCCAATTTTCCACCTTAGTCCTTTTTTATGATTGATATAGCCTTGCATATTGAATTCCAAAAGGAGGAACCAGAAGAAGGAATATCACCAAAAAGGAACTCAAAAAATTGAAGGTATTTTCTTTTGATTATTTTTACCCAATCAACATCATCATTTGAGATGAGATGCCAAGCCTGTTTAGCCAGAAGGGCTAAATTAATAAGATGGATTCTTCTTAGCCCTAAACCTCCCTGATCCTTAGTTTTGTAGAAATTATCCCAAGAAACTAAATGAAATATGTTTTTGTTCTCAGATCCTATCCTAAGAAATTAATTTTGGATCTGTTCTATTCTCTAATAGACTTTGATAGGAGCCTTGAAAAAGGAGAGAAAGTAAACAAGAATGCTTTGAAGGCAAGCCATAGTGAGACTAATTTTTTAGCTTGAGAGAGAATATTTCCTATCCATGTATAAAGATTCTTTTGGAGTCTTTCAATGACATTATCCCATAAATTTTATTTAGCATTCCCCAAAAAAAGAGGCATTCCCAAATAGGATGAAGGCAATGAAGAGATAGAGCATCCAAGGATATTAGAAATTGTAACTTGTCATCTTAAAGGGATATTGATGAAATATATTTTTTTTTCTAAAAGTTAATCCTTTGGCAAACAACTTCTTCGTACAACAGAAGAATACATTTGATAATCTTGGCTTCATTAATAGAAGCAAAAGTGGATAAAATGGTATCATCAACAAATTTTTGATGGGTGATGGGATTGCATTGAGAAGTGACCTGTAATCCTGAAATTAGACTAGATTGTCTTACAACCATGATTGATCTACCAAGAGCTTCAACAGCAATGATGAAGAGGAGTCAAGATAAAGGATCCCCTTGTCTTAACCCTCTACTACTTTAGAAATATCCTATGGGCGATCCATTAATTAGGATGAAAAACCAGGTAGAAGAAATACATCCTTTGATTAGGGATATCTAGTCAGGATGGAAACCAAACTTTTTCAAGATTACAAGAAGGAATTCCCAATTACGTTTGTCATAGGCTTTGTTCATGTCTAATTTGAGAAGAAAAGTAGCTTTTTTGTTGTGTGAGATAGAGTGAATTACTTCATGAAATGATATGATTCCATCTAATATCGATCTTCCTCTAACTAAGATTCCTTGAAACTGATTGATAATGAGGGGTATGACATATCTCAAGAAGATGGCTATGGATTTTTTCAAGATTTTGTAGATAATATTACAAAGTCTAATTGGTCAAAATTCATTGAAATTACTAGCATTTTGGATTTTTGGTATGAGCACAATGAAGGTAGAATTAAAACCCCTGGGAATAACTTTGGAAGCTTGTATTTCCTTAATACAAGCAAAAAATTATGGCCCTAATAAATTCTAAAAATATTAAAAGAATCTAGGGGAAAAACAATCAGGTCTAGGATCTTTATCAAGTTTCATTGAGAAAATATCCGCTTTTATTTCATCATCAGAGAGAACAATAGTTATATTGTTGTTAATTTCTTCAGAAATAAGGTGTGGAATGAATTGAAGGAAGAAATCCTTGGCATTTTTAGAATTTGGTCTTTGCTCTTCTTCAAGAAAGTGCATGAAATGAGCCACCCCTTCAGATCTGATTTCCTTGATATCATCAGTGATTCTTCCATCCTAGAATTATATCTCCTTAATATTGTTGTTTCTTATGTCTCATAGTAGAAACATGAAAAAACCTAGTATTAGAATCTCCTTTTTTAAGCCAAGTATCACGAGACTTTTATCTCCAAAATGTTTCTTCACATTGCAGGATATTGTGATATTGGGATAACAAATTTATTTCTTCACCTCTCAGCTCACTAGAACAACCCTATCCTTCTTGAATTTCCTTTTCAATTGAGGCCAACCTATTCTTGACATCCTGTTTATTTTGAAAAAGATTTCCAAAAATATCTCTATTCCATATTCTAAGATTTTATTTGATTAATTTGAGCTTTTGAGCTAGTATGAATGAAGGACACCCTTGAATATCAGTTTGCCACCACTAAGTAATCCTTTATTTGAAACCAGGATGTATCATCCACATGGCTTCAAATTTGAAAGGGGTTTTGTAAATTTTGGGATTATTAGAGTCTACGAGGATGGGGCTATGATCAGATCCTATCTTAAGAAGGGATTTAAGATTGACATCACCCCATATAACCAAGGCTTCCTGAGAAAATAAGACTCTATCAAGTCTGACTTGAATAAGTTGGGAACCACACCTTCTATTTGACCAAGTAAATTGATTCCTTTTCAAATTTACATCCATCAGATTAGTTTTGGTTATGAAATCATAGAAGTCCTCCATGCTTTTAGTAAAAGAACCAATACCTCCTTTTTTGTCAGAGGGAAAAAGAGGTGTATTAAAGTCACCAACAAGGATCCAAAGAAGGTTAGGAAAAGCACATCTAATAGAAGATAGACTATCCCACAGCTTGGACCTTCTAGTGATGGAGTTTGGAGCATATATTTTGGTGAGGACCCAAGGAGAATTATTGTCTTTGTCAAAGAAGAGGATTCTAACCATTTCATCATTGGAGTGGATGATTTTTCCATCTAAAATTATTGGGTTCCATAAGAAAATAAGGCCTCCTGAGGCTCCTTTTGCATTGCAAAAATTAAACTCACCATTTTTCCATATGTTATTACAAATCATCGTAACATAGGGATCACTAACTTTGGTTTTTTGGAGCAAAAGAATAGTAGGTCTTATTTCATTTCTTAATTATTTAGCTAACCTCTATTTAGCTAAGCTATTAGGGCCTCTCACATTCCATGAGAGGATTTTCATTTTGAATATTTTGAGATTCACTTGCCTCCCTTTCCTTGTGGTTGGGGAGGTTTGGTACTTTTAAAGTCTTCCTTAGAAAGTTTAGTACCTGAGTAAAATAGATTTTTCTAGATACCCTTAGCAACGTCTTCATGAACACCATGTTTCCATTGGTTCTAATTAGAGGGTCTTCCTCTCTTTTTTTTTGCTCCGCAATCAATGGGAGATTTCTTATGGCTTGTGGTATTTTTTGAAATAAAATTATGGGCTGAGATTTTTTGAACCACAGGGCTAGAAGGTTCAAAAAAGGAAGGGGGAATAGAAACATCATCAACAAGAGCTTGATCCAAAGTATGAGTAATAGTTAGAGATGGCTAACTAATGGTCTAAATAGAAGAATCCATGAGTAATTCAGAAATAGGAGGTAAACCAAGAGAAGCTTCCTGAGAATTCGCTAAAGGTTTCGAAGAAGGGTTTGACTCAGGATTAAGACTATCCAAATAATTATCAAAATTTTTAGAAGAAAAATTAGCCAAAGCTTAAAATTTATTTGGAAGCGTAAAAAAATCACCTCATTATGATTATCAGAAGAGAACACTTTTTTGCCCTTGTCATTTGGAGAGTTGGCCTTTTATTCATGAGATTTCATATTCTTTATGGGTTTGAAAGTTAATCATTTTGAAGGAGGATATCTTCTTTTGTCCTTATTTAAAGGTGTCAAAAAATCCATGCTTTTACCAATGTTTTTATTGCCTTGACTTGGTACTAAATTTTCCATATGTATTTTTAAGGATGGACATTGTGCTCTGAGAGGTCCCTGAGTCCGACATTCAATATAGTATGGGGGATTATTCTCATACTCAATATATTGCTTGTAATAAAATTACCCATACTCCAGCTCAACAAATATGGGAAGAACATAATCTAAATTAGCATTAACACAAAAGTGAGCAGTACGAAACCTTGACCTAGCCAGAGTAACTCTATCAATGAGCACAAGATCCCCAATAGTTGAAGCAATAGCTCAGAAGATAGGTTCATGCCAAATATGCCAAGGGAGGTTGGGAAGTCTAACCCAGATAGGAGCATAATTGATGCTTTGTGTCTCAGGATCAAAATTAGGGGTCCACTTCATGAGGAAAAAACTCTTGGACCCAAGAAACCAAGACCCACATGTCAGAATCTGATTAGCATATTTTTGGAAATTGAGATGAATGCCAAAAAAGGCATTAGAAAGTCCAAAAATCTCCAAGGAATCGTTTAATTTCCATATGGAATTGGCCCAGTGCTTGATAATGTCTAAATTAGGATTTCCACCTACCACTTTGCCCACAAGTTAAAAGGATTCTTGAGATAAATACTTTATCGCTAAGCTCAAAAAAACCTTGAATTTATTACCAGTAACTTTGAAAGGGGGCAAAGAAGGGTCAAAAACCAAAGAGGATTTGCCCAAGGTCTTGAAAAAGGATGGTCTTGGAGTAGAAGGACCCATCGCAGAAGGGTTCCTAGGAAGATGACTAGATATAGAAATATCATCACCCCAAAAGGAACTGACCTTGTCAGGAAGAGAAGAGGACGGGCTACCCTTGGTACCAGACTTCGGAGGATTAAACTTGGAAGGACCAAAAACATTCAAGGACCTAAGATAAGATAAAACCTCATTTACAAGGCCTCCAGGTACAGAATCAACCTTGATTGCATTTGTAAATGTGATAGAGCTAGGGGGAATAGGAATATCCTCATAACCATCCTCCCGCCCTCTGGAAATTTGAAAAATCTCCTTCCCACCTTTAGAATTTTGAAAACCAGACACACCAGAATAGTTGCAGTACCCAACCATCCATAGAAAATATGATTTTTTTTTTTACTTTTAGATTACAAAGACTTGTCACTCGTCGTAAGGCCCCTTAGGTGCTGAGAGACACTACTTTACTAGTTGACAACATGTTATTTGCTATTATTTTTATTTCTTCAATTGAAACCTTTGTCTATTGGAGAAAGAGAAGTTGAGGCTAATTTTTTTATCATTCTTCTAATTTTGTTTTGTTTAGGACGACTTCCTTTAAGTCCTCTAATATTCTATCATGACCTTCCCTAGCTGACTTTATGGCACAAAGAAAACAATGTATTAACCTATGATGTGGTGATACCTAGTTTGAACAATCGAACCAACTATATGATGTTTAGTTGATTTATAAGGGCATGTTATCACTAACATATTGCCAAGTGTGTAGGATCAAGTACACTCATAGGTGGAACAGGTAGAATCACCCACCAAGAATGAGGGTACCAAATATCAGGGGAAATGATGATTAAGGTACTCGGAGGTAACATGGATAGATACCTTCATATAGGCATGCATTGATGAAAGGGATAATCATCGATGACTGATCACCTTGAGCTTTAGTTGATAGCCTAGTAGCTATCATAAAATCTCTAGCTAAGATAGGTGATTGGGTTGATGGAAAGACTCCCTCTTTGTTGTTTTATAAATTTGTTTGCTCTCTACTGCATCATGGCTTGGGTAGCTTAATGTTGGGTTTTCTATAGGAGAACAACTACAAAATGTGTGTGGATGCCTAAAGTAAACTATCATGTTGAAGTGAAAGTAGAGTATCATTCTTATGAAGGAAAGCAAATTAAATTTATATGTCGAATAAATATTCCTTTAAATTAATTAATGAGGTTTTAATTAAATAATGTTTGACTTTGGAGCTCATTGATAAACTTCATTGCAATTAACAAATGAGATTTATTTTGAATTAATTAAAGGTGTTCATTTTAATGATAATGGAAAAATTCATTAAAAGACTTTAATTAATTGAAATAAATAAAAGAAAATCCATTTAAAAAGAAATAGATATCTTTTATTTTATTTAAAAAAATAAAAAAAAAAACAATAATGAGATTGTTTAAATAAAAGAAATATATTTAAGAGCTGATAAATATCATGGGAATGATATTTTATTTAAAGTGTACCATCCTCATTTTAAAAATGTAATTATTCCCTTTCCCTATATAGTGAAACCTATGAAAATAGCCTATGAGGCTACTAATTTCCAAAGGTGGAAATTATGGGAAGGAACGCATAGAGGATAGGGGATGGAGCATTGAAGGAAAGAAGCTCGAGGTTGGGGAGGTTTCGAGAAGAATGCGAGATGGGCCACCTAGGCAAGGAGGCACGTAAGGAGGAAGGAAAGGAAAAAAGAGGAGAGAGAATGGGAGAGGAAGGAAGGGAGCACCGAGGAGATGTAGACCAGGGACCGGGAGAAATAGAAGAACACGCCAGAAGCTAGGAGGAGAGGCAACCAGACATTGCCATATTTCCATCTTCGTAGAAGTTTTAAGGTTGGGTTGCTTTAAAATTTGAATCTGGTTTTTATTTGCATTGGTATGGTGAGAAAACCTGGTTATGCTCCCCTAGTTTTATTTCCTCTGTAGCATGAAAGTCCATGGGAAATATTGGAAGCACCTACATCCAATTTTATGGTGAGCATTGTGCTTTAGGAAGCTAGGTTGTGTTTTAGAGAAACCACCATATATTTATGGAGAGCAATGTGCTTTAGGAATCTAGGTTGTGTTTTAGAGAAACCACCATATGTTTATGGAGAGCGTTATGCTTTAGGAAGCTAGGTGTTTTAGAGAAACCACCATATGTTTATGGAGAGTGTTGTGCTTTAGGAAGCCAGGATGTGTTTTAAATAAACCACCATATGTTTATTGGTGAGCATTGTGCTTTATGAAACTAGGATGTATCTTAAGAGAAACCACCATATGTTATTTGGAGAGCATTGTATGCTTATGAAACCAGAGTGAGCTTGTATTTTAAAGAAACCATCCAGGTGTTAATTGGTAAGCATTGTGTCTATAAAACATTAATTGTGAGGTTCTATGAAACCAGAGTGTGTTAATTGGTGAGCATTGTGCACTATGAAACCAAAGTGTGTCTAATTGGTGAGTGTCATGTGCTATGAAACCAGAGTGTGTCTTAATTGGTGAGCATTGTGTTGGGGAAGCCAGTGAGCATTAATGGTGAGTGTTGTGCATGTTCGAAGGCCATGATATGCCAAAGGGAGCACTGTGAGGGTTCGAGGGCACTACGTGTCCAAGAGCATTATGGGAGTTGAGAGCATCGAGTAATTGAGAGCATCGTGCTCCAAGAGTGGGAACTCTATTATGACAGAGGTAAGAGCAGTACCTGGTTCTAGTTTGCTTAGATGCTAGGTTTTGTCGTGGTTGTTCAGCATCCACCTTGGAAGGCATTGGCCTCTAGTTGTAGACCCTGCCTTAGGAAGGTGTTGTAAAACTTAATTAAATTGAAAGGAACCTTAGTTTTATATAAAATACAATGAAGGTTTTTAATTAGAAAGAACCTTTGATTTATATAAAATATAATGAAGGCTTTTAATTAGAAAGAACCTTTGATTTATATGAGATTTATTGAAGGCTTTTAATTAGAAAGGAACCTTTTATTTATATGAAATTATTGAAGGCTTTTAATTAGAAAGAACCTTTGATTTATATAAAATATAATGAAGGATTTTAATTAGAAAGAACCTTTGATTTATATGAGATTTATTGAAGGATTTTAATTAGAAAGGAACCTTATTTATATGAAATTATTGAACATAATTAGAAAAAACCTTTGATTTATATAAAATATAATGAAGGCTTTTAATTAGAAAAGGAACCTTTGATTTATATGAATTTATTGAAGGATTTTAATTAGAAAAGAACCTTTGATTTATATGAAATTATTGAAGGCTTTTAATTAGAAAGAACCTTTGATTTATATAAAATATAATGAAGGATTTTAATTAGAAAGAACCTTTTATTTATATGAAATTATTGAAGGCTTTTAATTAGAAAGAACCTTTGATTTATATAAAATATAATTAAGGTTTTTAATTAGAAAGAACCTTTGATTTATATGAGATTTATTGAAGGCTTTTAATTAGAAAGGAACCTTTGATTTATATGAAATTATTGAAGGCTTTTAATTAGAAAGAACCTTTGATTTATATAAAATATAATGAAGGCTTTTAATTAGAAAGAACCTTTGACTTATGTGAAATTATTGAAGGCTTTTTAATTAGAAAGGAACCTTTGATTTATATGAAATTATTGAAGGATTTTAATTAGAAAGGACCCTTTGATTTTTATGGGATTTATTAAAGGTTTTTAATTGAGAAGGAACCCTTTGATTAAAGTTGATTATCTTAGGAGTTTTCAATTAAAAAGGATGTGGATTTATTCTTTAAATTGAAGTTATGGGGCTTCAATTTAGGGAATGAATGAATGATTGTTTTAAATATTAAAGGTATGGGACTTTAATGCTTTAAACAGTAATTGGTTGATTGGAAATTGTGAATTAAAAAGGATGTAGATTTATTCTTTGAATTGAAGTTATGGGGCTTTGATTTAGGGAATGAAAATGAAAGAGATTGTTTTAAAGGTTAAGGGTATGGGACTTTAATGCTTTAAGACATGAATGAATTTGATTAAAGTTAGACCTTGATCTAAGTAGTACATGATGGATGACTCTCTAAGGGAACTTGAGAGGGGAAAATAAAAGTAAAGGTTCTTTTATAATATCCATTATGCATTAGATGGTTAGAAACTTAATTGAATTTTGTATAGTTGCAATTTGGCAAAGTAAATGAGTAGATGCATTTAAAGGTATGCCTATCTTGAACCATGAGTATCCTGATCCCCTACTACCCTCAAATATCCAATGGGAAGCAAGGAGAAGCAAGGAGTTCAATGGAAATAGAGTATAGGTAATTGTATCTTACATTGATTTACTTATGCTCAAATAGACTAGAATTATGGGGAGATATCCCCAATGTAGTTAATATAATATTCCTTAAAGTAAGAAGGATTTACCATGCAAATTTTGATGCAATAACTATTTATTGGTTTAAAGAAGGTACTTTTACTTTATTTCTATATTTGGTTATATTATGTAGTTGATTCTCTTTTAGTGTTAAGCTTGCTTTATTTTTTGGATGCTTGGTGATTGCTTTCTGATGTTGTAGTATCTAGATGTATCATTGTTTGGTTGCTTGATGATAGAAATCTAAGTGTAGAGTTCTAGGGTGAACTCAGAGGTGACCTAAGGGAATTAAGAACCCCTTAGGGTGAACATAGGTAACCTAAGGGAATTGAGAACCCCTTAGGGTGAACATAGGAGACCTAAGGGAATTGAGACCCCCTTAGGGAGATAAAGGACTAAGTTGTGAAGAGATTACATCTGAGTTAAGATAGCTCATCATGGAGATGAGATAGATAGATTAACTTGTAATACTCATAGCATACCTACACATAATGATTTGTGTATGGTATGGAGATGTGTGTATACCTTCGATGGACTGAGGGTGATAGGTCTAGCTCATCAAGAATGATGGGATAGATGGGCTTATCTATAGTGACACATGATACGCCTACACAGATAGACTTGTGATAGGGTACTTCATGAGATGTAACTTCCAAGAAAACTTAGGGGATTGAAACTTTAGGTAAATTCTAGTTGGGTTAGGGGTTCATGAAGGGTTCATGTATCCCTCTCCTTAGTAAAAAAAAAACTCTTTCTATTTTTGTATTTTATGTTTGTGTGTTTTTGGGTCATTACATTTGGTATCAGAGCTCTAGGTACGAGGGTATAGAGCTTCTATGTGTGCTAAAATGGAATTATATGTATCCAATGAAGGCTTGCTTAAGAAAAGGGCTAAAGCTGGGATGATCTAGAATACCCTATTTTCTAGAATCTTATGGGCATAAACCCCAAGGTAGAGTGGATGTTAGGATGCCTTAGTAGGGACTTCAATATCAATGACACATCCTAGCCTGGGATATTACCCTAGTTAGGTTGTTAACGCATATAGCAAGAGAAATCTATATTATGGCTTGATTAGAGATACAACTTAAGATGAAACTATAATCTAATCTTCTTTCTTGGATGGAATCAGGTTAAGATGCCACCTAAGACCAGAAGAGGGAGGCCTACACCTAGAAAAACTTAGAAAAGTAATGTCGAAGAAGAAAACTAGGATGGGGAACCAACAAGCCCCAATAGGGAGGTAGAAGACCTCATCGCTATGGTCACTACTATGCAGGATCAGATAAGATAGTTGCTAGAAATGGTTGCAAATCAGAATTTGTAAGTTCGAGGCTCAGAGATTGGTCTAGATAGTGGATTAACTATAGAACAAGTGCAAGCCAGAGCCTTAGAGAAAAAGGAAATAGCTAGGGACATGAAAAACATCAGTATCTCCAAGTTTGATGGAGAGGGTGATGGGGATGCAGTGGAAGCATGGCTGAGAGAAGTAGAGGTTCACTTTATGGTAAAAGGCTACTCATCAAGAACCCAAACACTTTGGGCTATGATTAACCTAGAAGGGGTTGCTCTGGAGTGGTGGGAAACCCACTATGAGGAAACTAATATTGAACCCATTGATACTCCATGGGAAGAATTTATAAACATATTTAAGAAGAGATTCCTAACAGAGCATTTCTATACCTTAAAGTTTGAAGAATTTTCTAGTCTGAGGCAAGGAACCAGCATAGTAGAGGTGTACTATAAGAAGTTGGTAAGACTGTTCAAATATGTACCTATTTATAATGAGAAAATGTGGGTTCACAAGTTCACTCTTGGATTGGAATCTAGGTTAAAGCATGATGTAGACATGTAGGAGCCTAAATCATTACAAAAGGTATATGACCTAGCAAAGAAAGTAGAGTCACACTTCTGTTATAAATATGACACTCTACCCGAGCAAGCTCGACAAGAGCTAAAGAAGAGGAATAGTAATGGGTTTGTAAAATGGGAGGTTGAGCAAGAGCGAAAGGCTAAGAATCCCAAAAATCCTGAGAAGAAACCTTATGGGAATTAGAAGAAGTTCAAGAAGAACTTTTGTAAGAAGGATAACAAGCCCAACAACATGAAACCTCAACCATAGAAGTCGCAAGCTCCAATTCCAGCAGTTAAGAGTGGGAATGAGAAACCTAAAAAATAGCAAGGACCCAAGGAAGGGTGCTACAATTTTTGAGGACCTCATTACTATAATCAGTGTCCATATCGAGCAGGGACTAGCACAACTAATGCAAAAGGGAAGGAACCGAAACATCGGATCTATGCCACAATCGAGAAGCAGAAGCTAGAGGGACAAGCCACCCCATTACTTGTGAAAGGTAAGGTTTTCAATAAGCAAGTAAACATTTTGATAGATAGTGGAGCCACTGATAATTTTATTTCATCTAGTCTAGCAAGGATTGTGTCGAAAAGGCCTAGATATTTGGCTCAAGGGTGGAAGGTTGAGTATGGTTCTGGGTAGACCTACTCGGTGAACCAGTGTTATCCTATGGCAGAAGTTACTCTATCTAAAGGGACTACGGAATGTTATTTATATGTAGCTCCCTTACATGCCTTTGATGTGGTCCTAGGGATGGATTGGCTATAGGCTCATAAAGCCTTAGTCAATTTCCAAGATCGATGGATTGAGTATTCAGAGGAAGGCAAAAAGAGACTAAGAATTCATAGCAGACAAGGGGCATTTGAACCTCAGATGTTGTCTGCTATGCAATTGAAAAAGGCCCTAAAGAGAGGAGGAATAGTGTATGTGGTAAAACTTAATGAAGTGGAGGACCATGAGAAAGGAGAAATACTAAGACAACATCCAATTTTATAGGATTTTCAAGATGTATTTCTAGAAGACCTACCTGGACTACCTCCTGTACAGGAATTTGACTTCACAATTGAACTTATGACGAGAGTCGAACCTATTCATAGATCCTCGTATAGGATGAATCCTACTAAAATGTGAGAACTAAAGGTTCAATTGCAAGGATTATTGGAGAAGGGTTTGATAAAACCAAGTGTGTCACCATGGGGTGCACCAATTTTGTTCATGAAAAATAAGGATGGTTCGCTAAGATTGTGTATTGATTACAGGATGCTAAATAAGGCTACAATAAAGAATCGGTATCCTTTACCTAGGATTGAAGATTTATTTGATCAACTAAAGGATTCCAAGGTGTTTACTAAGATCGATCTGAGGTTAGGGTATCACTAGTTAAGGATTCGTGAGGAAGACACTCACAAAATGACATTTAAGACTAGGTATGGGTATTATGAGTTTACAGTTCTACCCTTTGGACTGACTAATGCCCCAGCTTGCTTTCATGAACTTAATGAATAGTGTGTTCCAAAGACACTTGGACCAATTTGTCCTGGTATTCCTAGATGATATCCTTATATACTCTCGAGATAAATAAGAACATGATAAACATCTTAGGATCATGTTGGAATTGTTAAGGAAGAATCAACTTTATGGAAATATGACTAAGAGTGAATTCTATGTTCCAGAGGTACGATATCTTGGACACGTTATATCAGCAAAGGGGATTGTTGTGGATCCAAAAAATATAGAGGCTATTCTGAATTGGCCACCCCCTACTCAATCTTGGAGTCAGTCCTTTATGATAAAATCTATAATATACTATTAAGCACTCCAAGATTGTTGGACCCATAACAAACCTTCAGAAGAAGGGGAAAGAATTCAAGTGGTCAGAGAAGTGTGAGGCTACCTTTGAACTACTAAAGCATAAGCTTACTACTGCACCGATACTAAAGGTTCCTGATCCTCAAGGGGACTTTTCAGTGTGCATTGATGCATCAATAGATGGGTTGGGTGGGGTACTCTCACAAGAGGAGTCAGTAGTGGCATATACTTCAAGGAAGCTCAAAAAGCATGAAGTTAATTATGCTATGCATGATTTAGAGCTAGTTGTAGTAGTGCATGCTTTAAATGTTTGGTGCCACTACTTGGTGGGAAGGCCCTTTGAATTAAAGATAGACCATCAAAGTCTATGGTATATATTCACCCAACCAATACTCAATGCGAGACAAAGAATATGGGTGGAATTTCTTGTTGAGTATGATTTTGAGATTGAGTACATAAAAGGAAAAGAGAATAAAGTAGTTGATGCTTTGAGTAGAAGGAAATATATAGCAGCCATAACTAGAATTCACATGGACCTGATGGATCGAGTGAGATAGGAGCAATCTCAGGATGAGTATTGCCAAGGAATTCGAGTCAATATGGATAGATATCCTGAAGGAAATAAGGAATTTAGTGTGAAATATGACTTTCTATGTTATAAGGGAAGGGTCATCATACCAAATATGGGTGATTTGAGGAACTTGATAATGCAAGAAGCTCATAGATCTCCTTATTCTACTCATCCAGGAGGAGCCAAAATGTGAGAAAATATGAAAAGAGCCTTCTTTTGGGTAGGTATGAAGAAGGACATCATAAATTTTGTTGCTCGATGCCTCGAATATTAGAAATTTAAGGTAGAAAACTAGCATCCTGTAGGAAAACTATGTTTGCATGATATACCTATGCAAAAATGGTAGGTTATATCTATGGATTTTATCATGGGTTTACCCAAGACTCGGTACCAACATGATGCCATCTTTGTAGTGGTCAACAAATTGACTAAGGTTACCCACTTCATACCGAGAAATACCAAGGATGATGCTCAGGTAGTGGCTAGAAGATTCATCAAAGAGGTATTCCGATTGCATGGATTTCTTGAGGTAATTATCTCAGATAGAGACTCCAAATTCACTTCTAAATTTTGGAAATCCCTTCATAGTGCAGTTGGTACGAAACTGAATATGATTTCAGCATACCACCCTAAAATCGATGGTCAAACAGAGTGGGTAAACCAAGTTCTGGAAGACATGCTCCGCATGTACTGCATGGATCACAAATCTCAATGGGAATATTGTCTACCTTTGGTAGAGTTTGCCTACAATAATGGACATCACTCCTCGCTAGGAATGGCACCTTTCGATGCCTTGTATGGGTGAAAGTGTAGAACACCATTGTCTTGGGACAACCTAGAGGATCGAGTTGTGATTGGGCCAGAAATGGTCAGGGTAATGGAAGATCAACTAAAAGAAATTAGGCAAAGGCTTAAGGAAGTTGTGGATAGGTAGAAGAGTTATGCAGATCTAAAAAGGACTCCAAGAGAGTATTATGTTGGAGATAAGGTGTTCTTAAGGGTTAAGCCAAATAAAAGTGCTATCAAATCCATGAAGTTGGATCCACATTTTGTGGGGCCCTTTGAGATCATGGAAAATATCATTCTAGTTGCATACCGACTTGCATTACCACCTAATCTATCCAAAATCCATGACACCTTCCACATATCCTTGCTTAGGAAATATGTTGCTGACCCTGAACATGTGTGGGATGTTTCTAAATTGTAGATGGCAAATCTGGAGGCCATTGAAGTACTACCGATGAATATTCTTGAGTTTCATTCTAAATCTCTATGGAATCGGACTCTCGAATAGTGTAAGGTCCAGTGGGACCAGTTCTCTGAGAAGAATGCCACTTGGGAGAAAGTGGAGGTTATGCAAAAATATTTTCCCTTTTTTTTTGAAGCTATATGATGTAATAATTTTACTTTCTATTAAAAACAAAAGAAAATTTGGAAACACCGAGGATGATGTTTAATTCTAGTGGGGGAGGATGTCATGACCCTCCCTAGCTGACTTTATGGCACAAAGAAAATAATGTATTAACCTATGATGTGGTGATACCTAGTTTGAACAATTGAACCAACTATATGATGTTTAGTTGATTTATAAGGGCGTGTTATCGCTAACATATTGCCAAGTGTGCAGGATCAGGTACACTCATAGGTGGAATAGGTAGAATCACCCACCAAGAATGAGGGTACCAAAGATCAGGGGAAATGATGATTAAGGTACTTCGAGGTAACATGGATAGATACCTTCATATAGGCATGCATTGACGGAAGGGATAATCATCGATGACTGATCACCTTGAGATTTAGTTGATAGCCTAGTAGCTATCGTAAAATCTCTGGCTAAGATAGGTGATTGGGTTGATGGAAAGACTCCCTCTTTGTTGTTTTATAAATTTGTTTTCTCTCTACTGCATCATGGCTTGGGTAGCTTAATGTTGGGTTTTCTATAGGAGAACAACTGCAAAATGTGTGTGGATGCCTAAAGTAAACTGTCATGTTGAAGTGAAAGTAGAGTATCATTCTTATGAAGGAAAGCAAATTAAATTTATATGCCGAATAAATATTCCTTTAAATTAATTAATGAGGTTTTAATTAAATAATGTTTGACTTTGGAGCTCATTGATAAACTTCATTGCAATTAACAAATGAGATTTCTTTTGAATTAATTAAAGGTGTTCATTTTAATGATAATGGAAAAATTCATTAAAAGACTTTAATTAATTGAAATAAATAAAATAAAATCCATTTAAAAAGAAATAGATATCTTTTATTTTATTTAAAAATAATAATAATAATAATGAGATTGTTTAAATAAAATAAATATATTTAAGAGCTGATAAATATCATGGGAATGATATTTTATTTAAAGCGTACCATCCTCATTTTAAAAATGTAATTATTCCCTTTCCCTATATAGTGAAACCTATGAAAATAGCCTATGAGGCTACTAATTTCCAAAGGTGGAAATTATGGGAAGGAACACATAGAGGATAGGGGACGAAGCATTGAAGGAAAGAAGCTCGAGGCTAGGGAGGTTTCGAGAAGAATGGCGGACGGGCCACCTGGGCAAGGAGGCACATAAGGAGGAAGGAAAGGAAAAATAGAGGAGAGAAATGGGAGAGGAAGGAAGGGAGCACCGAGGAGATGTAGACCAGGGACCGGGAGAAACAGAAGAACGTACCAGAAGATAGGAGGAGAGGCAGCTAGACATTGCCAGATTTCCATCTCCATAGAAGTTTTAAGGTTGGGTTGCTTTAAACTTTGAATCTAGTTTTTATTTGTGTTGGTATGGTGAGAAAACCTGGTTATGCTCCCCTAGTTTTATTTCCTCTATAGCATGAAAGTCCATGGGAAATATTGGAAGCACCTACATCCAATTTTATGGTGAGCATTGTGCTTTAGGAAGCTAGGTTGTGTTTTAGATAAACCACCATATGTTTATGGAGAGCATTGTGCTTTAGGAAGCTAGGTTGTGTTTTAGAGAAACCACCATATGTTTATGGAGAGCATTGTGCTTTAGGAAGCCAGGTTGTATTTTAGAGAAACCACCATATGTTTATGGAGAGTGTTGTGCTTTAGGAAGCTAGGATATGTTTTAAATAAAACCCATGTTTTAATTGGTGAGCATTGTACACTATGAAACTAGAGTGTGAGTGTTATGTTTTAGAGAGAGACCACCATGTGTTAATTGGTGAGCATTGTGCGCTATAAAACTAGAGTGTGATCGTTGTGTTTTAAATAAACAATCATGTGGTAATTGGTGATCGTTGTGCACTATGAAACCAAAGTGTGTTAATTGATGAGCACTTTGCGCTATGAAACCAGAGTATGTCTAATTGGTGAGCGTCATGTGCTATGAAACCAGAGTGTGTCTTATTGGTGAGCGATATGCTGGGGAAGCCAGTGAGCATTAATGGTGAGAGTTGTGCATTTTCGAAGGCCACGATATACCAATGGAAGTGTTGTGAGGGTTTGATGGCACTACGTGTCTGAGAGCATTGTGGGAGTTGAGAGCATCAAGTAATTGAGAGTGTCGTGCTCCAAGAGTGGGAACTCTATTATGATAGAGGTAAGAGTAGTACCTGGTTCTAGTTTGCTTAGATGCTAGGTTTTTCTATGGTTGTTCAACATCTGCCTTGGAAGGCGTTGGCCTCTGGTTGTAGACCCTGCCTTAGGAAGGTGTTGTAAAACTTAATTAAATTGAAAGGAACCTTAGTTTTATATAAAATACAATGAAGGTTTTTAATTATAAAGAACCTTTGATTTATATAAAATATAATGAAGGCTTTTAATTAGAAAGAACCTTTGATTTATATGAGATTTATTGAAGGCTTTTAATTAGAAAGGAACCTTTGATTTATATGAAATTATTGAAGGCTTTTAATTAGAGAGAACCTTTGATTTATATAAAATATAATGAAGGCTTTTAATTAGAAAGAACCTTTGATTATATGAAATTATTGAAGGCTTTTAAGAAAAAATTAATTATATAAAATATAATGAAAGGTTAATTAAAACCTTTGATTTATATGAATTTATTGAAGGCTTTTAATTAGAAAGAACCTTTGATTTATATGAAATTATTGAAGGCTTTTAATTAGAAAGAACCTTTGATTTATATAAAATATAATGAAGGCTTTTAATTAGAAAGAACCTTTGATTTATATGAGATTTATTGAAGGCTTTTAATTAGAAAGGAACCTTTGATTTATATGAAATTATTGAAGGCTTTTAATTAGAAAGAACCTTTGATTTATTTAAAATATAATGAAGGAT
>JAQPPZ010005879.1:0-7500 GCA_028583015.1 Wollemia nobilis
ACTATTCAAAATCCTCGCTCAAAAAGAATTAATAGAAAATAAATAGTGATTTTCATCACTATATAGACGAGCAACTTTCTAAATCATTCAGCCAACAAATATCCTGAGCTTGAATCCCTGGAATTCTTAGCATTCAAAAACCATCTAGGTGATCCTCATTACAGGTCTGGTTGACAACCTATCTAGCAATGGTGGTATCCTACCCGCATGACGATATGTCTGTCACATTCGCTTTGCGTGTGTGTAGACCAATGTTTGCATAAGGATGAGCTAGCTTATGGTATCCTGGATAACACCGCAGATTAATCTAACTAAATACAACAAAGGAGTTAGTGGAGCTAATTAAGTGATCCTCAGTACAGGTTCAAAAGCAAACATTAAAGCATTCAAAATCAAACATTAAAGCATTCAAAAGCAAACATTAAACCAATCAAAGGCAGATTTTAAACCATTGAAAGCAAACATTAAACCATTAAAGCAGACATTAAACTAGTGGCAGCCGAATACAGTCAATTATTGCCGCCTGTTGTGCATGCACGCGTAGGTGGGCAGATTGGCAGTTAGAGGACTGTCACAAAGGCGATCATGTAAGCCCAAGTCAGGGAGGAGTCTCCTCCCTCTTAGGAAGGCATGGCCGCCACGTGGCATCCCTGCGTGCCCTTCCAAAGAGACCCCATGGGTCTATAAAATGGTGGACTTTCCCACCCAGAAGGAGAGGAGTTGGTAGACATTTCAAGCAACGAAGTGCTGCCAAATTGAAAGATGCCTTTACCCCTTTTCAATTCATTTCTTCTACACCCGTAATCTCTTTCGCAAGAGAGGTCATTGGGTGGCTTTTAGAAGCATGGATCCGGACCTAAACCCGACATTTTACCACATTTGATCCATCAATTCGACAACACCACATTCTCTGAGATTTTGGGCCCATCCCTAGTGGATTGGCGTCAAAGTCAAGTTCTAACGGGGGCAGCCCGCTTGGGCACCCCACACCTTTTTTTAGTTGCATGTTAGTCTATTCTGTCACTGCGCGTTTATCCTGCGTTACGTTCCATGCTGTTTAAATAGTTCATAATCTGGATTTCAGAAGATATATATCAAATATTATCATGCTCTCATGGCTTTTGCTATCCCACTAATTTGCAGGTAGCGACGTCTAATTGGAATGCAGATCGGCTGATTGTTTAAATAGTTTATCGAATATATCCTGCATTATGCTTTATGCTGTTTAGATAGTTTACAATTCAGATTTCAGAAGCCGCTTATCAAATATTATCATGTTTTTGTCGATTTTTGGTTCTTCACTAACTTGCAGGTAACAACGATCAGATTCACCGACTGTTTTGCTGGCAGCAGCCTTTTGGTGATGTTTTCGGGTCTCTGTCAGAGTTGCAGGTTGATTAGAGTTATTTTATTCACTGGTTTAGTCAATCTTTTGCATGCATTTCTTATTGATTTCTAAATTCAAACGCTCTATCCTTTTGTTACAGGTGCTACTAATGTCTTTGTGTTTCTTTGATCGCAGGAAAAATAGCAAACATCAAGGATTCATCATCGCAAGCGGCGGCAACACTTTGGCCCGCCCATTTCAAATGTGGGCATGCGGAAAGAAGATCACTATTCACCTTTTTGTAATGGAAACATGCTAACTCTCCTAGCCCCTAAAAAGGGAGGAGATGTATTGTAACCGAGTTAGAATCACATTAATAAAAAGGGTTGTGCTCCTGCTTTCTCCTTTTACATTTGGTTTTGATTCGATTATATCCGCTTTACTTTGTGCATCAAGTTAGTTAGTTTACATTGCAGCAATTAGTGTCTCTTTTTATTTCCGGAATCTCATGCTTTCAGAAATATATTTCAATTGAGGGGAAATTCAAATATTATCATTAATGCTATCAACAAAAGTGGATGTGGGGATTTTCATAAATATGATATTGTTGTTGATGTTCATAAGAAGAAATATGTTGGAAAACATGAACATATCTATAGACAAGGAAATCATAGCACTTAATTTAGCCAATTGTGGTGTTAATCTTCAGTGAAATTCAAATTTTAGAAGGCAAAACACCAAAAAAAATATTTTCTCTTAACAAAAATTATTTGAAGAATTTAATTGTGGAATGTAATGCCATTTAATATCTTGAGTAATAACATTTAATGGAATGTAATTAATGACCATGCAGGCTTTTCCTCTTTTTAATTCTCTATGTTTTCTTACTATGAATGCAAAATAGACATAATTTGATTCAGAGGGTTTGATTAACACTTTTTGTTTCACATCATTTACATGTTTCCTAGCTTCATCATCATCTTGCTTACTGAGAACAAGGTTCTTTCCTTTAACAGGAATATTTTGAATTATTGGGATAATTGCTTTTGGAGAATCAACATCCCATTTTTGTAATGGATGTTCAACACAACACTATCTCATAATTTGTTCTAGGTAAACAACAACAATAGGATTAATAGTAAGGAATACATAGAAAATTGTAGCACAAGTGGAGTGCAGTATTCCCAGGAGGGATGTGATGAGAGATATTTAATATAAATTCCAACTAATTGCACTTAATCTGGCCAATTCCTTAGATTTGTACTATTTACAACTGTTCAATCTTCAAAACGTACAACTGGAGACTCTACAATGCCAAAAATAACTAAACACTTGTGCTATTTCTCCAATAATATTGGAATTTATCAAATCTCACTCACTTTGCCAGGCTTCACTTGGAAATCACTTGATTTACCTTAAAAATATTTAAAAGTACAATTTTAGGCCCAAAAATCATGAGATGTACAAAATTACAAATCATAATTCTTATTAACATTTAAGAAATTTGATTTGTACTTTAGCAATAATGCATGGTATACCCTCCAAAATAAT
Source organism: Wollemia nobilis (assembly GCA_028583015.1). NCBI lineage: Eukaryota > Viridiplantae > Streptophyta > Pinopsida > Araucariales > Araucariaceae > Wollemia > Wollemia nobilis. The sequence continues at coordinate 2,879 of JAQPPZ010005879.1, forward strand.
CTTTTATATGTTTCCTTCAAAGCCCTAAAGTGTAAGGTACAACCTCTATATTACTTTGATTTTTAGTTAAAAACAATATTTTTATATATATTGTTGAAAATACTTTAGTACTTGAAGCATACAACTAGGGACACAATGGGGTCACCCTCTCCCTATTCAAACTAGGGTCTCCCTAATGTAAGCCCAAAGTCTTTACTAATACACTGTCTAACACACATTACTTTCTACTATTTGAAAAAATAGAGATTATTTCAATGAATCAAACATAACTTCTTCCACATTATTTGCTTTAAAAAAGACTTTATATCTTCATTATTAGGTTGGATTTCTTCTAACTTTGAACATACACATTATAATTACTCATATGTTTGTTTTCTTGTGGTATTTGGTTGAATGGAATTATGATGTACTCCATAATTTGATGAAGCAAGGATTAATTTTCACTATTTTGGTAGTAAAGAGTATCCTAACTCATGTTTTACTACAAATTAACTCCCTTCAATTTTGTGTTCATCTAATGATAAAAAAAAATTAACTCATTCTCAATCATTTTTATTTTGTAATCTCTTATTTTTTTAATTTTTCAACCCGTTCTCAATTGTTTTTATTTTGAAATCTCTTACTTTTTTTTGTTATATCATATGTGATACTAAAATACAATGTTCTTATAATTAACACAAATCATTAAGTTGACCACCTACAATAATGAACATATATATCAAGGATATTTTCCAACATCACAAATGAATTCAAATAAAATCCTTAGACATTAACATAGTAAATATATAAAAACAAATTTTGAAAATTTTTATTTATATAATCCATTTTTTTTACGTAATTTATTTTTTTCTTTTTTATCCCATAAGTTTTTCAATATAAATTCAAATGAGATACTTATACATTAAAGTTATAAATAAATAAATTATAAAACTTTAGAGAAGGAAAAGATTATTTATATAATCTATTTTTATTTATGTAACTTATCGTTCTCTTTTCCATCCTATAGATCTCACTCAATCTCCTGCAATGAAATTTAATATTTTTTTAAGAAATTTAATATATTTAATTTCATTACTTGTTTAATCCATTATCTTTTTACTTGTTAAAAGACTAAATAATGACCATTACATTATTCTCATTATTTAATTTATTTTATTAAATAATTAAAATATAAAATAAATAACACAATTATTTATTTATATTAAAAATAAAATTTTATTTAAAAAACAATAGTAATAGTTTTATAATTTAGGTCTTATATAATAACAATTTAATCAAACAAACATGCATACAATTAACTAAATACAAAAAAATTAAGGTGAAAATTATGTTCAAATATGATTAAATAATGCAAACATAATTTATAAATCTTAAAATATAATATATTAAATATCATGGGGTGGACTGTTTTAATGAGTTATAACCAATTAAAAAGTATACAAATGATTAAATACAGGAAGTTTAAGATGAAAATTATGTTTAGATATGATTAAATAATGCAAACATAATTTGTATATATCCTAAAATATAATATATTTTAAATTTTAAAAATATATATATATTATAGAATGAATTGTATTAATAAATATTAATGATAATTTTTTTTAATAAATATATTTATCTTTTCACACACTCATCTATAAATAATACAAACATAATTTATATTTATCCTAAAATATAATATATTAAATATCATACGGTGGACTGTTTTAATGAGTTATAACCAATTAAAAAGTATACAAATGATTAATACAAGAAGTTTAAGTTTAAGGTGAAAATTATGTTCAGATGTGATTAAATAATGCAAACATGGTTGGTATATATTTTAAAATAAAATATTAAATATCATAGGATGGACTTTTTTAATGAGTTATAATGATAATTGTTTTTGATGAATACATTTATCTTCTTATATATTTATTTATGTTTTTTTATTAGTAATGGTGTTATAAAGGATCCAAAACTTTATATACAACTTGTAAGGAGGATCTCGTGAAGGTTTAGACTCCTTATAGAACAAGCCAAAATTGGGCCAAACACATTGTCCATAAACGAAAAATTGCCTAGATTATTACAACACTGTCCATAGGCACAAACAGAAAGTGTGAGGTTCTACAGCCTATCCTTCTTTTGTAAGTGCCAATGTGCCACCTTGGCATATCAGTGTAATAAGATCTCACAATTAGCCTCACATTGTGAGCCATTGTGATTTTTGACATTGTGGCACGATTCAACATTAGTGACTGCAAGTTCACTACAAGAATCAACGATGCATTAGGGAAGGTTGCCCTGCCACGTCACCAGGGATTGGACAGTTAACCCAAAGTTTTTCATTGTATCTGTCACCCGATTGCCTTCCCTATACACGTGTTGAACACACTTGTTGATAATCGCCCTTAATAGGATAATGGAATCTTCAATGATTGGTTGCACGTTCCAAGGTGGATGCAAGACCTCTTTAAAATAATTTATAGTGTTTACCGAGTCTCCCTCGATTATCAAGTACTGGATATTGAGCTCGATAGCCATTCAGATGCCTTAGAAAGTTGCTCGAACTTCTGCAAAATTGTTAGATTGCACTCCAAGTTTTTTTGCATAATTCAGGATGAGACGACCTCTGTCATCCGTGATTATGCCTCCACAACTCGCGTCACCAGGGTTGCCTTTTGATGCACCATACAAATTTAACTTTAACCACTGAGGGGGAGGGGGAATCCAAGAGACAAAGGGATTTTTCCACAACAACATGAGAATGACCAAAAACCTCAAAAGATATGTTAGCATAACGTTCCACTTGAATCTTAAATGGTGATGAAGGACAATCCTCAGAAGACATGATATTGGCATATTTGGAGGTAAAAGTCATAGCTCTCAAACAGACCGACTCCGGATCTAGGGACGAAAATCAAAAAGCTTGATTATTCCTTTCCAACCAAATTTGCCACATAAAGTGAGGAAGAATGATCGACCACCAAAACTTCAGGCGGGTGGACTTAAAGGGGTTTAGCCACTGGGTAGACTGAGGAGCAACCCAAGATATGGAAACATTTGACAGGATCATGGAGAGGACAAAGCCAGAAAAAAGATACTCTAGAAACAGATGATTAACTGACTCCCATGCAAATTTACATAAATAACATCTATTGGGTAGGATCATACCACAGATTATCAAGTTATTGGTGGTGAGCAGTCTATTTTTTGCTACCAACCAATATTGGGAATAAATATTTTGATCCAGATACCCAATAAGGTTTATTTATATTACGGTTTAAATTTTTTATCATTAAAAAAAATCAAAACCTAAATAGTTATGCTATCTCCTTTAAAACAAATAATAATAATTTTAAAATAAAATTTTAAAAACAAAAACCAATCATAAAGGTTTGAAAACACTTTCAAAATATATCTGTTACTAATTCACTATCGTTAGTCAATCAAAAGTGTGTGGACGTTGTGTGGACGTTGGTAAGATGAAATGCTGAAAATCAATGTTTATAGACCAATATCCCTTTATTGATAAATAATCAGTACTCCTCAAGGAAGGAAACCACTCCTCTTTGAAGGAGCCATCCACACAAAAGATAAAGAGGAATTATTCAGGAGCATCTTCTATTCCTCAAGCTCTTATTCATCCATACGATCTCACTATTTTTTAGTTCTGATTTGAACTTGGTTTCTCCAATAAAATCTTACTATTATCCCACTATTATTTTATGACTAAAGATCGGGACCATTCTCTAAGGAATTCATCTCATGAGCTCTGTGCCCCTCTTTGCTGAAAACAGTCGCAAGTTTCTCAAACATAACGCGCTGTTGAACATTTGCCCCGTCCAAGGGCAATCGGGAAAAGAACCCCCTACCGACCAGAGGATGCATCTTCCCTTGTACGCCCTTGGATTCCTCTTCCTCTGCACCGCCAAATAAAATGAATGGATATACAAGTAAAACCAATATATTTCAGCAGTATTGCAATCACTTTAAAATGTACACAAGAAAAGAGATGACAATTTACTTTCAGTATCTTGGGCTGCTGCTGCTACGGATGCCACGAAAAGCAGGAATGCAATGCCAAAAACTGCAAATTTAACGGCCATTTTCGTTGAGGGGAGCTTCTGCTGTGAAGGATGTGGCAACGTGTACGAAGACGGACCTTATATTGAAGATTGCCGCCCTCGAACGTGTCACCCCTCCTATATACAACGATTAATTTTGTAGTGGCGTTCTTGGCTTACATTCTGCATTTTTTTCTTGCTGTTTTAAATATAAAGGGCGAGGCTTTCGATGGCACATGAGAATGATGCGAACTGCACGAGGAAATTTTTTTCCCTGATCTCATATATATATATATATATATATATATATATATATATAATATCAGGAGCATAGGAAACATCTCTATCATATTTCAAATCTTATAAAATATAAATTTTTTATAATATTATTTAAAAATATAAAATGTTTTTAATTTTTTTTTAAAAATAAAAACAACTCACTTATCACTTTATTAAGATTGTTTTAATAATAATGATAATTATCTTTCTATTAAAATTGTTGGAATTCTATATAGATATACAATTGGACATTCATATTCATTATTGTATATATTAATATTTTAATAAAAT
>JAQPPZ010005879.1:12500-60170 GCA_028583015.1 Wollemia nobilis
TGGGGATTACATTTGGAGTCAAATAGAAATTTTGTGAGATGAGTACTAGGCTTGGGCAAACGAGCCTTCTCAAAATGATAGTCATGTTGAAATGGATAGTTGCTTAAGGTTAAAGTATCATCCTTACATGTGATCTAATAATGATGTCGACAAGGATGAAGATAACAAAGGCCAATAACCCAAGTTTCAAGATGACATTGCTCGAATAACAGCCTTGATTTTAATATGACATTATAGTAAGGAAATTCCTCTTTCATTGTTAGGAGAAAATTAGTTTTCCACACATGAAGGGACTCTTTAGCCACACCTAAGTTTATAAAAACATCAGTGATATTGTTCCCTTCCCTATAACATATTGGATAACCATATTTTTATATTTTCAAAAGAGCCTTATGGATTCACCAATGAGATTGCAATCCTTCTAGGTCAAAGTTTGAAGTCCTTTTAGGTAGTTAATGACATTTAGTGAGTCACCTTCGATGATGAGGTGATCAATACATAGTTCATACAAAATTAAAAGTCCTTGGTATAATGCTTTACCTTTGGTCACATTATTAGATTGAATTCCAATGTTTTTAGCAAATGCAAGTATGATTCTTCCATGGTTATCTCTAACAATACCACCACCTTTGGTCCTTTCAGGATTACTTTTGGTCGCACCATTGGTATTAAACTTAATCCAACCCACAGGGTGAGGAGACCATATAATCATGGATCTGTTGATGGGATGAAAAAAGGAACCAGAAGAAACAATTGGAAGCTTGAAGAAAGTAAACAAATGGATCTCTAGGTCAATCATTGGGGCCTCAAAAGAATTAACCAAATGTGCATTTTCAATGGTGAATATGAGGACACAAAGATAAATAGAGTGGGTATCCTTGGAAATATTGTAAAACATTCTATTATTGTATTATAACCAGATTTACCAAAGATAATGGGGTAAATAGAAGGACCGAAGAGATTTGAGTTGTATGTTGAAGAAGGGATTAGGCCATTGTTCACACAAGTCAATAATTGATAGCGATTGAACCCATGCAAGACTAATGGACTCAAAAAGAGTGTTCAGGATGAAAAGAGAAAAGAGACATTCAATGAACATGTGATAAAAAAACTTCCAATTGGATTTGCAAATATAACATCGATTAGGAAGAGTCGGACCTCTAGCTAGAAGGTTATCAATGGTTAAAATTTTGTTTTGGTTAACTAACCAAAAAAATAAAGTGACCTTGGGTATGATATTTTTAAGCCAAATAAATTGGATAGGTGGCTAGCAAATCAAGGGGTAATCTTGGAGGTGATACGTAAATTTAACAGTGAATTGGCCATCATCACAGAGACTCTAGATAGGAGTATCTTGGGAGGGCCCATTCGGGATGACATAGTTTCTGAGAAGATTCGTGAGATCTTTAGTAACACTCATTTGCTAATTACTTAGGTAATTTAAGGGAATGGAATTCCACTTCTGTAATTGAGAAGAATGAGAGAAAAATTACATACTTTATCACTGAAGATTTGATCAATTATGGGATTTAGGAGAACCAAATTAGGGTTATTGAGCAATGTTTGGTCCTTCAACCAAGAATCACTCTAGAACTAAATGTGCCTTCCATAGCCCAGCTACCATCATAACTCATCCTTGATAACGGTTCTATTTTTAGTAACAAAGTTCCAAAACCACAACCCATGAGGAAGAGGTTTCTCATCAAGGAAGGAGTTTTGTTGTAGGTATTTTCCTTTGATGATATTGATCCAAGTAGTTTGAACATTTTTTATGATCTTCCATCCTTCTTTGGCTAAGAGGGTCATATTGATTTTTTTCACCTTTTGAAAGCCCAAACCACCTTGATCATTTTTGGTGCAAATCCTATCCCACACTATAAGGGAAACCTTTTGTGATTTTCAATTTTCAACCAAAGGAATTTCTTTTGAATTTGTTTGATTTTTTAGAAAATGGAAGTTCGAGATTTGAAAATAGACATAAATAAAACTAGAATGCTCTGAAGATAGGCTTGAACAAGTGTGGCTTTAGCTTCTTGGCTAATAAGGGTCCATTTCCATCTAGTCAATATTTTAAGGATTCATTCAATGACATTGTTCCACATGTTATTGATAGGGTTGCCTTGGAAAAGAGGAAGATCCAAATACGTATAAGGTAAGCTTGAGATGGTGTAGCCTAGAATTCTAGTAATTTTGAGTTGTCTATTAATAGACATATTTATAAAAAATACTTTGTTTTTTTGAAGGTTGATCTTTTGCCCACTAGATTCTTCATAGATATTACAAAATAATTTGATGTCTTTGGCTTGTTGGATAGAAGAGAGAGTCACCAAGATAGTGTCATCAATAAATTGCTAGTGGGTAATGAGATTGGTAGTAGAAGAAGCCTTGATGCCTAAGATAGCACCTAAAGAACAAGTAACCTTGAGAAATATGCCAATATATTTTGCTAGAATAATAAAGAGGAAGGGTGACAGAGGATTCCCTTGCCTTAGACCTCTAAAAATTTTGAAGTAACCTACAACGGATCCATTTATGATGATAGAAAACCAAGAAAAAGTTAAGTACTCTTTTATTAAGGTAATCTAGTCCTCATGAAATTTAAATTTAGCAAGAATAGTATAAAGGAATTCCCAAGATACTCTATCAAATGATTTATTCATGGTAAGCTTTAGGAAGAAGCTAAATTTCATGCTTTTGGAGACAGAATGAATGAGCTTGTGGATGCTAATGATACCATCAATTGAGTTTAACCCAAACAAAATATCCTTGGCAAGGATCAATAATGGATGGTAGAGCTTCCCTTAGTTTGTTAGAAATGATTTTAGAGATAATCTTGTAGATGACATTGTAGAGGTTGATGGGCTTGTAGTTAGAGATTAATCGACAAACAAGAGACTTTGGGATGAGCACAAGAAATATTGAATTGACATCTCTAGGAAAATATTTTATCCTTTGAACTTCTTGCATAGCTTTAGAAATATCTAGGCCAACAATGTCCCAAAAGTATTGAAACAAATGAGGAGGAAACCTATCAAACCTAGGAGCTTTGTCAAGCAACATGGAAAGAGAAAAATTTTAGGAGACGATCATCGAAATCTAGGGAAATGAGGCAAGGCATATTCTGAAGGAGAGCATTGTAAGCTAGATTTGAACATGTATGGCAAGGCTTCAGAATTTTTTCAATGTAGACAACTACTTCAGCCCTGATATTCTGAAGTTTTTATCAATTTTATTATAAATTAAAATTAGATTATAATTTTAATTGAATTATCATAATTTTTTTTATTGATAGTAGAAGGGGGTTTAAAGCATTCCCAAACCTATTACAAGTAGGGTTTTGAAAAGCACCTCCAAACCTTAGGTCTAGCAATAAGACATCAAGAAATACTAAGCTAGATTCCACGAATCAAACCCTAAAATCTAATGAAGCAACCTCCTATTAAATTAGCCGTAGATTTTTATCAAGCAAATACAAGAGATTGCTTCATGATCAAACCACCATGTGCTCAGGAATCTATACCAAAGAAAAATAGCAGAATAACAAAAATGTTATCGGTTAAATAAATTTACAAATAAATATCACCCAAACCAAAGCATTTTTTGCCTCACAATAAAGGAGAACAGGGAAATCCTATCATCACGATCAATAAATCCATCCAATAAATCATATAACAGGATAACCTTCATAACAATAGTTGGTTTAAGAAAACAATACTAGAAAATATCGATCTTGTTTATCCAACGAAAGACCCACCAGATGGGAAAAATCATAAATAATCACCAAGAAACCCACATATCCCATTGGAGAAAACAACTTCAGGGTATTTGGGAATAAAAATAGAAAACACCTAGCGCAGCACCTAAGAGAGAAAAAAGGAGGATCTCAATTAAAAATGTGAGCGTTGGAACCTTGGGATATGACTCATCCACCATCCTACCTCTACTTAAAAAATATACTAGAGTAAAGCTACATGAACCGAAGTACACCATGGAGACAAAACAAAACTAGCTGAAAGAGGAGATCTACAATAGAGTGCCCCGATGATAAGAAAACCCTCCAACACGAATATCTATGAAGGCAAAAATCCCATAAATCCCACTAGAGTCCAACCATAGCCCTGGTCTAGCCATCTACCCATCAACAAATTTGGATGTTGAGGTTCCTTCAGTTGGTCTAGCCTCCTTCCCTCGGCCCCCTACTAGGGTTGCAACTGCCTAGCCTACCACCCCATGATCCCACCTGCATCTGCAGTAAAAATAACCAAACTAAAGATCCAGCGACCTATAATGAACCAATATAGAAGAGCACCCCACAACACCGTCAGATGTTAAGATCCTTCAGCCAACCCAGCCTCCTTCCCCCAGACCCCCAACCAAGGTTCCAGCTGCTCAGCCTTCCTCTCAACAAGCCAATTGTAGATGCAAATTCGTCTACTAACCGCATTCACTGTCTAAAAAGGCATCTGAGTTGTCAAGGTTTCCAAAAATATGTGGAGCTATGGCCGTCATAGTGGCAACCCTCTCTACGACAATGAGGCTTAAGCTCTCTATGTCATGGTGAAACTCAAACCCTCACAAACCCTCTCTACACTAATAAGACTTGAATTATCATAATTTTACTATAAATTAAATTAAAATTTTAATATTTATTTAAAATAAAACATACTAACATAAATTATTTAAATTTATTTTTACTATAAATTAAATTATTTAAATTCAATAAAAAAAAAAACTAAAAAATCTAATATGTAATCCGTGATAAAGAGTACAATTTAATTGTATATAATAAAAATTTAAAATCTACAACAAAGAATCAAATTTATTTTATTCGTATAAATTGTCTTCACCTCATGTTTGTCTTAAACTTACAATTTTAAAATTTAAAATCTAAAAACAAATTATTATATTATCACTATAAAAAAATATTTCAAAATATATCATTCTAATTTTATTATAAACTAAAATCCTTCAAAGCAATTATCAAATAAACATTCCCTATAATTCATAACAAGTTATCCGAACTTCAACCTCGAACTAAAATCTTTAAAATCCATATCAAAATTAAAATCCTTATAATTTAAATTCATAGTAAAATTCAAGTCTTTATAATTTAAATTCATAAAATGTAATAAAGCATTGCTTAACCTGATTTTAAACTAAGGCTATAACACTCCCTAAAATAAATGTTTAATTCTCATTGTCTTGAGCAATAACTCTATCAAAGAGGAAAATGGTTCAGAGAAGATCAATAATTATCGGTTTTAATTTTCATAAACAATGAAGACAGTGCAGAGTAGATCAGTTTTGCATTTTATAAACAACGAAAACGGTTAAGAGAAGACGGTTAAAGTGCTGCGTAGGAAAATTTCAAAGCCGAGTAGGCCGGTTACTCTCACCTTCAACCATAGCAGTCAGCGCAAAATAAGTAATTAACCCGCTAACCTAAGGAGGCCATGTTCTCCCATGATTATTCTCTACTTCTGCTCAATCTATAATAAACAAATGTGTTTTTAAGGCAAAGATATAACGGGGCAATTCTTTTCAAAAATACGATGCCTAAATAACAATTTAACAAATATCTTAAATTTTATTTTAAAAATTAAAAAAATAACTACATATTTATTTTTTCAAAATATATTTTTATTTTATTATATAATCAATAATAGTTTTATATTATTATATAATCAATTTAATAAATTATAAAATTATTTTTAAAAGTACAAAACATAATAATATTATATAATTAAAAATATTAATTTTTTAAATAAATTACATAATTTTTATGAATTTAAATATTTTAAATCCATATCTAACTTTAATTATTCTTTTTTTTTTTAAGAATGTTTCGACATACTATTCAAATAACTTCCAATTATCCCCTTTAATATTATAATTGATTTTGAATTTTCTATAATATAATCAATAACAAGTGGTAATTTTTTTACATATCATTTTATACTTTTAAATGAGAAAGTGTTCCAATATTTTTTAATATTTTTCAGTTATTTTAATAAAAATATATATTTTTTATATAAAAAATAATTATGTATAAAATTATAGTTTGTATATAAAATATTAAAATAAGATAAAATTTATAGTTGTAAAATATTTAAGTGAACCACGTGTTATGTTTAAAAGTACCAAGAATATAATATTTACCTTCAACTTTTCATTTTACACGATGGTTTTTTATCTTACAAAAAATTAAGTGATAATAACTAGTTATAAATTTTTTATTTCGTTAAACCCCCTATGATCAAAGCCACCACACACTCACCTTCTTACACACCACTCGCCCACGCTGCGGTTTGAACCTTAGACCTCCCAAAAAAAGTCAAAGCCCGAACATTGCGCTGCACCCCCAGGTGCAAACACAATTATAAACTTATATAAGAAAATATTATATTTAAGTGTAAATTTTGCATGGTATTATTAGTAGATCTTATATATTATTTATAGATAAAAATTTATAAAATAAAATTATAAAAGAGAATGTATATTATGATACTAATGCCTTATGCAAACATATCTTTTATAGAAAATTAAGTGATAATAACTAGTTCCCTATAGTTTTCATATCATAAAATACAATTATAAACTTATATAAGAAAATATTATACTTAAGTGCAAATTTTGTATGGTATTAATAGTAGATCTTATATATTATTCATAGTTAAAAATTTATAAAATAAAATTATAAAAGAGAATGTACATTATGAGACTAATAGTTGGTGCAAACATATTTTTTTGATTAAAACTTGACAAGAAAAGATGTAAAGGCAGGAAACATAATCTATATAACTACAATTTCTAAATAAAAGCAAATCTTTGTAATGTGGTATCACTTTCAAATATTTAAAATTTTAATAATTTATACAATATAATAAGAGTGTAGGCCCATTATACAAAATTTTAAATAACTTATAAGACAAATCCACTCACATGAAAAAAATCCATAGCTAAAATCATATATATTACATTTCTTTTATTTTTAGTTTATCTATTAATATAAAAATATGATTATTATGAGTAACTAATATTTAGATGATTTGGTTGTATTATTTAATTTTCTTCTTTTCTTTTCTAACGTTAATTTTAAATTTAATAATTCTTATCTAGTATATTATACTTAAATATGAAATTTTGTTTTCAAATTAAGTAATCAAATTTTCAGTTTTTAATACTTAATATTTGTTATTCATTTTTAAAATTGAATAATATATAATTTAACTTAATTTTTTATTTTTCAAATTCAATATGATGTTTATTCATATTAAATTAGTCACTTATAAAAGATTATATTCATTCAAATTTAACTTCAACTTCTATTTTTATGTTTGTTAATACTTAAGTTAATTTTTTTATTTTATTTGAATTCATAGACATTCAAGTTTTAAAAGTATGTAGTAATGATTGTTAGGTTTAATATTAGCATTGTTATAAAAGAATAAGTTATGGCTTTAGACATGAATAATATTTTTTTCTTAATTTTAATTTGAAACTAGTGTGAACATTTGTAATATAAATACAATAAGTTTTGCTTTAAATTTATTACATATTCATCTTTAAATAACTAAAAAAAAACAAAAGTAGATATACCAATAAATTCCCTCTTCCCAATAGACTCCTCTCTCTTATTATATCATATATTAATTCATTATGTATGAGAATAGAAAGAGATATCATAAATACAACTCATCAATTACTATTACAAGAGTGTCTTAACTTAATTTTGCTATTTTTTTATGAAATACATAATAACAACCTAAATATTTGGGAGAGATCCATAGATTCAAGTTGTTCCTATAACCAAAATTATGAAGGTCTCCTCCTCTAATGCCATTTTCAAACACCTCTTAAATCTAAGAGATAATCATGTTGATAGGTTTAGGTCCCATACCACCATAATTGGTTACACTCGTTTTCTCTATCTTAATGCCATAAGGGAAATAAGGGACCTTTTTGCAATGACAATGAATCTTTTTCCATTTAGAATGGGTTCATACTCATTGGGACTACTAAGAATGAGAATGATATATATGATAGTTATAGCCTCCTTACCATAATAACAACAAATAAATCTTTGTACTATATAGTAAAGAATAAAAATATGTAGCATTTGTTATGATAATTATGGATATCAAACATAAAATATATATCATAAAATACATCACTTTATTACTTTATCTCATGCTCCTACCATGTTGTAAACAAGAAGACCAAGTATGTATTTGTAATTAAGTGAATAGAAAAAATCACTCTACTCATCTACAAGTGCTCTTCCAAGGTTACAATTCTTAATAATAGAAAGCAACTAATCTATGTAGTAATAGAAGTATTTTTATCAAATACCAAGACATAAGTGTTACTACCTAGCTTTGTCAATAATTTATTTTTAATTTACCTCATTCTCTCCAAACCATATTTTTAACAAGGTTACACCTTTCACATTGATTAAATTGTCCTATCATTTACTAGAAATAACTATTGCTAGCATGGTCCTCCCATAACTTGGACGCCTATAAAAGAGGACATCATTGAAAGCAAAGATGTAACAATTTTCTAACTTTTGGGGATGCTCCACTAGATATTGGATAGTCTATATAAATTATAAATATTCACATACTATTTATTAGTTGGCACATCCTTTATGTTGGGATATATTTCTCATACTAAAATAGAAAAAGAATAATATAAAAAATTAGTGATTGAGTTGTGCAACTTACCTCTTATAGTTCTATTTTTACATATTCCAAGCCACCAACACCATCTCAAGAAACATTGGGAAATTGAAATAGCTATTAAATATATTTTTTAGAACATGATTCATCAAAAAATATGAGAAACAATAAATTTTTAGAGCTCAACTCAGAAAATAAAGTACTAATTCAAATATTATTGGATAGAAATGATGAAAATTAAATAATATTGAAAGTGTACTTTGCATAGGGTGGATGGATTGTTGGAGCCTATACATTGGTGATTATCGTGGTGTTAAGGATTTCATAATCAATTATCTCATGTTCTAATTCAACTATATCCATTAATTTATCTAATGCATTGGAGAGTAACAAAGATATGATCTAGTATAACTATGAGTATATTTTGTAATCATTTCAAGGTCAACCTATACCAAATGACATAAGCATAAGACATCCTAACAAACTATAAAATAATTTCATGAAAGAGTAGAAAAGAAGAATTTAATGGATAAAATAAGTCAATCATATCCTCTATGAGCTTTGTGATATTTATATGGATATGAATAACCTTAAGTCTACCCATTTGTTATGGAATTCCAATATCAATTTCCTTAAACAAAATCTTTTAAACTTTCTCAAGGTGAGATCAATGATGTTTGGTTGATTTTTTGTTCCAATGATGATAATATAAGCATGGGTTTATTTTAGACCATCCATGATCATGAGAACCTAAGAAACAATTCACCTCTTAACTTCCCCTTGGGTAATTAAAAATAATAATTGCTCAAAAACATAAGAAATCAAATTAGCTTTGAAATTCAGGCTAGGGTCTATTAGATTTCATTGTTCATTTACATCAAAGATAATGACTTTCATATGAGATGAAGAGAATAGAAAAACATCATTGAATAGTTAGCATGAAATGCATTTTTATGGAAAAATCATTGTGTATCAATGTAATACTTAAATTATTTATAAATATAACATCCACAACATATTTAAATACCGAATGTTTAAATAATTTTTACTACCTTTTATTACCACACATTGGAATATACCATTATCCAACAACGTATGTCAATGTATATTGAAGTTGTTAGGAAGAATGAACGGAGATGATTATCCAAAGGAGGATTCGCAGTTGCGTGAAGAGGGTAGTGCAGATTGGAGCCACAGAAGCATCGAAAAAAAACCCTGCATTGGAGCCGCAGAAGCAATCTTGTAGACTAGAATTTTAATAAGTAACAGTTGCCTGAAGAGGGTAGTGTAGATTGGAGCTGCAGTTGCATGAAGAGGGTAGTACAGATTGGAGCAGCAGAAGCATCGATGAAACAAAAAAAAAAAAAACCTACATTTATTTCGGTTTGGCCATAAGGAAGATGTAACGGCACTGTTTCAATCTAGCCAAGAAGTTGGATGGAACCCTTATCCATAACTCCCTTAGCCACGTCAAGATGAAATAAAGGAGACCTTGCAGTTATTCCCAAATCAAAGACTGAAAAAAAAAAAAAACCTTCGTTCTTTGCGGTGTCCCTGCTTCTTTCTGGAACTTCGGGTTTCTGCAGCCACTAAAAATCATGACTGGAATCACAGTCCATTGCGTGTGACCTTCCACATTTGTCCAAACACTGTGCCTGTGAGGGTTTGGTTTGTAACAGCAAAAAATAAAAATACCAACAAATCTGACCTATTGTTGCATCCAGAGTAGTTGTAGTTTGAGCCATTTTATTTTCTGTTGTGTAGTTTTGCTATTTAGATTCAGATTAGCCCGTTTCACTTTAGATTGAGAACGGATGCGTGGTGGTTGAAGATCGGACAAACTGACCTAGGTTTGGTGCAGTGAGGAAGTCGTTCCAAGAAAGGAGGTAAAATCTAGGGTTTGAAACTTTTTAAAAAATCTTCACAGGTGAAAGGTGATTTGGACTGGAAGAGTGCAGAGCCGATTTGTCCGTCAGTCGCAGGGAAAGAGGCAAGATTTGAAGCGGAGGAAAGCGATTTATTCATCAACTGTAGTGAAAGGAGCAGGATTAGAAAGGGGGTTTAATTTACCTGTCGAGTGCAGTATTTTGTGGAAGGGAGATGGATTAGAAGAGTACAGGGCCAATTTTTCCATCAGTTGTATTGGGAGGGGCAGGATTTGAAGTGGAAGGGGGTAATTTGTCTGTTAGTTGTAGGGAGAGAGGTGGTGTTTGAAGTGTTCTACAACTCTAACTTATCTGTGAATTGCTGCGAAAGGCATTGGATTTGAAAAGTACAGGCCAACTTGTCCGTCCGTTGTAATTAAATGGGCAGGATTTGAAGTGAAAGCGATCAATTTGACCGTTAACTACAGTTCTCGAGCGATGCAAAGCGATAAGTGTGCAGAGAGCGGTAAATTTCATTCTTCGAAAAGCGACAAAGGGAACAAAAACCCAAACCCTGGGGTTTCTAGCCATGCATCTGGCCCGTGCACTAGCCTCGATACAAATCCTGAGAAGCAAAAAGACCCAGGCGGTGGATTGGAGGTGACAGGTGTGGCTCTAGACTAGAACCGTTCTCCACCTGTTGACAATGGTGAGAATGGAGGGCCCCTTTTACAACTGAAATCATCCTTTGTGAAAGCCCTAAAAGTTGGCACTGGGTTTCCTTCGAACCTCCCAGTTTCAAGAATAGGATCTCTTTCTCCAAATCGATGAGAATTGTTCATTCCTCCTAAGGATATGGCACCAATCTATTCCAGAAATTCCCTCTCTCTAGTTGGAAAATTCGTGGAGTCAAGGTCAGACATGGAATCCATTCGCAAGTGGGCCTTTGTGAAATGGCGATCCAGCGAACACATGGACCTCGTTGCTCTTACCAAGGGTTTCTTTCTCATCAGGCTAAACAACCCTAGGGTACTAGCCGCATCCTCACTGGAGGACCCTGGTCCTTCGGTCACCAAAGTCTTTTTCTCAGGAGATGGGACCTTGAGTTCAACCCTGAAACCTAGAGCATCAATTTTTCATCTATTTGGGTTAGATTACTGGGTCTTCCTGTTCAGTTTTGGGAGGAAGGGATTTTGAGAAGCATTGCAGAGTCAATCAGAGACCTTGTTGCCATTGACCCAACTTCCAAAGCTCAATCTCAGATGAACTATATCCACTTCTATGTTAATGCCAATATAGACTCTAAACTTCCCACCTTCATCGATCTGGTCGTGGGTGCTTCTAGGTGGAAGCAAGATTTTGAATACAAAAATAATCATGCCTTCTACATCCACAGTAGGTAGCAAGGCCACCTTCGATCCCATTGTCTAGCTCTGAAATCAGACTCCAAAAAGGGTTGTGACCAGTCAAAAAATCTTTAGAAGGATCCTTCCACTATAGGCAGGTCAGGACCTCTTGCTGCAATTGCTCCAAGTAGTGACAACCCCCTCTCTCCTCCTTTGAAGGAGTCCAATCCAAAGCCAGTCCATGTTCCTGTTGCAGATGGTGAATCAATAATCGTGAAAAAATTCCAAACCCTGATAAGGTATGTTCATATTTTGTTGATTCAAATTTGTTTAACATCTTAGCAAAAGAAACTGAGAGTATGTTGTTAGGGACTGCTCCTACTGTGTTCCCCATCATCCAAACCCCTAAGTCCCCTATTGTGCAATGCATTGTGGCTCCTAACCCTTCCCCATCCCTGTCTGGGAATGAGGTTCCCTTGTCTAGTCCCATTTCAGCTCTCCATTCTCCTTCCAAGTTTGTTCCATCTAGTTCTCCTTTGAGCTCCTTCATATCCCCTTACAAGGGCTTTCATTCCCCTGTTCAAGGTCATTCCTGCTCACCGTGTGTCAGGAAGGTTGACTTTGGCTCTGAGAAGAAGAGAGGTCGCCCCTCGGCTTAGGACAAAAGGAGAAAGGAAATTGAAGATGACATAGCTAGAGGCTCCCAGGCCACGCTGGTGTCTTCCAACCCAGACATGATTGAAGCTCCTTTATCCAAAGAAGAAAAATGATCCAAATCCCAGCCTCTTGGGAGAGGGGGGCGTAGGATAGCTTCCAAATATTTCAAATGAATGTCATCTCATAGAATGTGAGAAGCCTCAATGGGCCCACTAAGTAGTGGATAATTTCTTCCTTATGAAGTGATTACAGGCCCAATATCATCCTTCTACAAGAGACGAAGATTGACTCAAATAACAGTAAAAAAATTACCAGTATTCTCTGGAAAGACTCCAATTTTGTTGTCATTCTTGCTCGTGGTTCTTCTGGGGACCTCATCTATATTTGGAACCCCATCCATTTTGATGGTCGACTCATCTCCTCTTCTGATCGAGTTACTAATATTCTATTTCAGTGTAAAGACTCTTAGATGGATTTTATCTAACGTTTATGCACCCAACAACCTATCAGACAGATCAGCTTTCTGGATTTCTCTGATGCATATGAGGACCACTTTCCTTGATGAATCCTAGATGCTTCCAGGGGACTTCAAAAATTCATTCTATCCCATCAAAAATATTTGAGGGAATCCCTTTACACCCAGGTGCTACGAGGATTTTTCTGACTTCATAAACAGTAGTGAGCATATGGATGTTGAGATTAAAGGTAATATTTCACTTGGAGCAACAAAATATTTGGTGAAAGCCTTATTCAAATCTGGTTGGATAGGGTTCTCTTTTCCAAGGAAGTCATTCCCCTTTTAGGCAATGCCTCTCTATTTTCTCTCCCCAATATTGCTTTTGACCATAGCGCAATCATCTTTGAGGGTTTACATCCAGCTTTTTCCTTCAAAATCCTCTTTCGATTTGAATCCATGTGGCTTTAGCATCCTGACATCAGGAACCAAATAGTTGAATGGTGGCCCCAAAACTTTATTGGTTCTCGCATTGCTCAAGTGGCCAAGAAGCTACAAAACATTAAGGAGAAGCTTAAACTTTGGAACAAAGAAGTCTTCAAAAATATTTTTGAAACCAAGCAAGTCATTATCAGCAAGCTCAATGAAGTTGAAAGATAACTTCAGTCGAGTGCTCCTTCCCAGGGTTCTCTGATTCAGGCAAGTGATTCTTCTCAGGATTTGAGGGCCAATGAAAAATATCTTCTTTCCAAATTTCATAATATTCTAGCCAAAGAAGACACCTTCTAGAGGCAAAATTCTAGGGCTTTATGGTTGGAATCTAGAGATTCCAATACCAAGTTCTTCCATGCATTCACTCTTAGACATCGAAGCTCCAACATAATTAGAGAGCTTCGCAAAAGGAATGGTAACATTACCAATGATAGCTGGAGATCAGGGCTGAAGCCATAGAATATTTCTAGGATCTTCTAGGGTCCTCCCATCAATGCCCTCCTTCTATTTTAGATTCCCTTCTTTGCCATATCCCAAACCTAGTTCCCTCAGATTTTAATGCCAAGCTCATTAGGCCCTTTTCCCAGGATGAAATTAGAGATGCTATATTCTCTATATCCCCCAATAAAGCCCCTGGCCTCGATGGGTTTTCTCCAAGGTTTTTAGACCTTTTGGGACATTTTAGGACCTGACATCACTATTGCTATCCAAGAAATCCAAAGTACCAAATCTCTCCCTAAATATGTCAACTCTACTTTCTTAGACCTTGTCCCCAAGTTCCAAGAATGCCAGTCTCTCTCTGACTACCGACCCATTAGTCTTTGCAATGTCATGTAAAAAATTCTCACCAAGACTATGGCCAACCGCCTAAAAAAAATTCTTCCTCTTATCATAGACCAATGCTAGGGTAGCTCTGTTCAAGGGCGGTTTATTACTGATGGTATTATCATTATTCATGAGCTAATCCACTCCGCAACCAAAATTCAAAAGTCAAGTTTTTTTCTCAAATTGAACATGAATAAAGCCTTCGATCAAGTGTCCTAGGATTTTCTTCTGGTTGTCCTCTCCAAGTTTGGGTTTCATAGATATTGGGTTTTTGATTTGCTTCTACCTCTACCTATTTTCTTATCTCTGCCTTGACCTCTTCCTCATCCTCTTCCATTGTTTTCATTGGAAGGGAAGGCCTTATCATCGCCTCCGTAGCTAGTTGAAGGAGTTTCAGGAAACCTCTCTTCATGTGACATTAACGATCCGATTAATGCATCGAATGTTAAAATGGAAATATCTTTGGATTCTTCTATAATTATGGCAATATGGTTCCATTTCTATGTAAGTGTTTGCAACACTTTTGTTACAATTGTCTCAGGCATGATTTTTTTGCCTAGTGTAACCATTTTATCCATAATTGCTTTTACTCTAACACAATAATCACCGACTTTTTCATCATCTTTCATTCAGAGATTTTCAAAATCTCTCTTTAGTGTTTGAAGCCTTACCTACTTCACTTGATTACTACCCTAGAATCCATCACTCAATGCTTTCCATGCAGCTTGTGTAGTTGTACAAGCGGTGATTCTAGGAAATATGTTTTTCTCCAATGCAGCTTGGAGATGATAAAGAGCAGAAGAGTTGCTCTTTTTCTCTTATTTTTGTGTTTTCTTGTCTATGGCACTTAGTGTTTTCCAGTCTGAGGGTTCTATGTAGCCCTCTTCTATTATGTCCCACAAACCTCTTCCTATGATTAAGGTCTTCATATTTATATACCAATACTCATAGTCATAACCGTTAAATTCTGGGATAGGTAAGTTATTATGTGAGGCCATAGTTACCAAAAAAATATCTTTATTTCACGGTTACAATAAAGTCCTTTTTTGTTTGAAAGAAGGAAATAAGAAGAAGGAAGAAAGAAGAGATTACAAACTTAATTCAAATATGACTTGTTCTACTCTATCATTCACTGCTTATTCCTCTTGATGTGGGGATGATATCTCTTGATTCAAAAAATTATCTGCTACTTCTTCTTCGTCATCACTTATCAATATTATTTTCGATGATTCTGGTTCTAATATTTCCATTGAAATATTGTAGTGTGTATACTCTGATTCTTGTGGTGCAGCTTGTATGGATTTTGATTGTTCAAATTGACTCCTGAATGAGTTATCTTCAAAGTCTGCCTTATACCCTGAGTCAGGATTCCTTTGATGTTCTATCACTACATTTTGAAGTTGGAAAAACACAATGTTAAGCCCATAACCTCTTACTTTTTCATCAAACCTCTTTGCACTTTCTCTTGCTAGAATTGCACATAAGGCATGATAACAACCATTTGGTCTTATCATCAATTCCTCTTTACAATTTGTCAATTTGGATCTTTTGTCTCTTTTACAAAAAAAACTAAGCCTCTTAGGCTTATTACACAAAAGTTTTATAGTTTATGATTCCTTGAATCAAGTGAAAAATTTATCCTTCGATTACAATAATTGCCTCTTAGACAATGTCTTTCTTTCGTATATGATATATATTAAAAAATATATATTACTATTTAATAGATTAAAAAATAATTTATTTAAAAAAAACTTTAGAAAAGCAATTATAGTTAATATATTATATATAATATAATTAATTTTAATAATAATATATAAAAAAACTTTATATAAAAAATTTATCCTTCGCAAGAATCGAACCCATGACCTATTTCATGCAATAATTCGTCCTAACCAACTTAGCTACCACTGCTGATGAGAACCCAAGGGTAAGATTACAAGTATATTCTATTTTAGATCTGATTTCAACAAAAATAAAAAAAATTCAAGCTTTCACTGTCGCTAGGTTTTGAACCCGTGACCTGCAGAAAGGCAAGCACCTTATAGCTAGATCCACAAGCTAGTCAAGCTACGTGGCTCGACGGGAAGGCAAGGGAAGCTTGCCTTCATTATACTTCTCTCGGCCATGCTTTAATTAAAAAAATTTGGGATTTTTGTCCCACATCAACCATGCGGAGGGCGATGAAGGTGTTTAAAACCTTCAGCGAGTGAATACTCACTTGATTGCCTTCGGGCAATCAGTGATCACCCTTTTGGCTCCTTCTCAAGCAATCGCTCCCTGCCACATTACTTCCTTTGATCCTGTCGTCTTTTGACACATTGCTTGTCCTCCTTATCCCACGTAATCGATCTTTCTACCATGTAATTGGTCTATGTCAGTTCTGAGTCGTCTAGTCTATGTCAGCCTTGTTCTCGTCTCGCCACTTGGTGCTCTTCGATTGGTTATTCTAAGTTTCTCCTCCTCGCATGCTTGTTGTGCGGGCCTACTCCAGACTTCATTGTAGTTCATGAATCATAGGCCTTCCTCACCTCGGATTGTGTGCTGCAAGCCCCACTCGACCTCGCCTCAATGCTCGTGTTTTCTGGTTCCTCCATCTCAATCCTCGAGCCTGGTTCCTCCACCAAAATTGGTTCTAGCACCCTCTCTGGCTTTGGCTCTGATACTAGATGTGGGCATGTGAGAATTAGGAGCAATATGAAAATGTAGAAATATTATATTCAACCTTGGAAACATAAGAATTACAAAGTTAAAATAGTGGTTGATTAAATAACCTTAGGGAATATAGGAGAAGTTAGGAAAAGAAGAAGAGTAGGGAGGAAAGGAGAAATGGAATTTCGTGTTTTCCGCCTTGCCGCCCATGCCGTCCAATTTTCCCAGTCAGCTGATATCCAAGTCAAACTACCTGCCCAGTCAGCTGTTGTCCAATGAGGTAAAAGGGTAATATCCAAAGCTTACCTTTGTAAACAAAATTTTTACTCCTTTTAACTGGCTTAATTTCCAACAGTTTTTCCACAAGATATTTGTTCATCATGGCTACATTTTTTATATTGAGACCCCCTTGCCTCTTCCTCTTATATACTCCCATGAGACAAGGTGGAGTTTTC
Source organism: Wollemia nobilis (assembly GCA_028583015.1). Classification (NCBI taxonomy): domain Eukaryota; kingdom Viridiplantae; phylum Streptophyta; class Pinopsida; order Araucariales; family Araucariaceae; genus Wollemia; species Wollemia nobilis. The sequence goes on from JAQPPZ010005879.1 coordinate 29,925, forward strand.
CTTTCAACTCAGGGCCCACCCATGGGAAGGATTTGTAGATGCTATCAATTTTAGCAGTCACCTTAGAGGGTAAATGAAATAGAGATAAAAAATAGATTGGGATGCTCTACAAGGTGCTTTGGACTAACACCACATTCCCCACTTGACTAAGTAATACCCCTTTCCAATATGCTAATTTGTGTTGGACTCTTTCAACAACCAGGATCCAAAACTCATCCTTAATGCATCAAAAAAAAAGGGGAGCCCCAAGTAAGTGTCCAAGAGATAAGAAATGCAAAAATTTAAAATTTTAGCTATTCTCCTTTGTTGGGTCTCCGAAGTATTAACAAAATAAATGAAGTTTTTTCAAAATTTATCTGCTGCCCGATAGCCTTCTCGTAGCATACCAAAATGGACTTCACATCCTTTGCATGGAACACTGATTCATCACAAGAGAGAAGGGTGTCATTAGAAAACCACTGGTGAGAGATCTATGGGTAGGGGAGAGATGACCTTAGACCAAAATCAAAGCTCCAATGGGAAATTGAATCACTAAGCACCTCCACCACAAGAATGAAAAGGAATGGGGATAGAGGTTCACCCTAGTGTAGACCATGGCATGACTGAAATAACCCTTATTGAGAGCCATTAACTAGGATAGAGAATCAGGCAGAAGAAATGTAAGCCTTTATGAGCCCCACCCATATTTCACTAAAACCAAATTTCCTCAGGATGTGAAATAAAAAGTGCCATGAGACCCTGTTGTAAGCCTTTTTTACATCCAACTTAAGGAATAATGCTAACCGCTTGCTCTTTTTAACTAATTTGAGGAGTTTGTGTACCACAATCGCCCCATCTAAAATTTATCTGCTAGGTACAAAGGCATATTGGGAACTATCCATGAGAAGAGGCAAGATAACTTTCAACCTGTTGGCTAAGGCTTTAGAAAGAATCCTATAGATAGTGTTGCACAAACTTATAGGTCAAAAGTCATTGAAAGAGGACACATTGTATTTCTTTGGTACCATGGTCAATAGTGTCAAATTCACTAATTTAGGGATGACCATCGAAGCTTGAGAGTCTCGAACTGTCACACAAATGCTTGAGCCACAAATATGACAATACTTATAGAAGAACCCCAAAGGGAAACCATCAGGACCAGGTGCCTCAAGAGGGCTCATAGACTTTAATGCATTAAAAATTTCTTTGTCTAAAAAATGAGTAACCAGACCCTCATTCATCTCCTTCATTACTAGGCACAGGATTACCTCTAACATGAAATTCTCATCATCGATTGCCCTTGCTCGGATTGAGCACAAAATGGAGAAGAAGAACTTTACAGCCTCCTACCTTATTCAAAAGATATTCAAAATTGATTTGCTATCACTAATCTTAATTTTCTTTATGCAATTGCAGCTCCTTCACCGAAGGGTGGCGGTGTGGAAAATTTGAGAATTACGGTCCTCTTCCTTAAGCTAGATTTCTTGAGATTTTTGCTTCTAGTGGGTCTCTTCTATGGCTTGAATATTATGAATCTCTAAAAGAAAATATCGCTCCTCCAAGAGAATTTCCATAGAACCTCCCTGCATTTCCAATTTGGATTCAATATCCAAAAGTTGCCCATGAATCCTTTCTTTCTCTCTAAAAATATTACCAAATGAAAAATTATTCCAAACCTTAATATTTGACCTTCACCTTTTAATATTATTGGATAGTCTTTCCATACCCACGTCGTTAACCTTGTTCGACCATAAAAACTAGGATGCGAGCACCACATCATTTCAAAATGAAATGGGTGGGAGAAAAAAGACCGACCATTGGGGACCTCCAATCACAAAGGGTTATGGTTCGAACAAATCTGGGGAAGAGTGGAAAAAATGGCTCCATAAAAGAGATGGAAATAAGATTTGAACACAAAATCTCTATCTAATCTACTGAGAATAAAATTTACCCCTACCCTCCTATTACTCCACGTGAACTTCAAGTGCTTTAAGTATAAATATATTAAACCTACGACATTAACAAAATTCATGAAATCATTTATGCTTATAGTGTCCACTTCATTTCCACCTTATCTTTTTGAAGGAAAAAGAGGGGGTGTTGAAATCACCCAAAACCATGTACACCTTGTCCTAAAAGGAGGTTCTCATCTTGAGTAGAATATGCCAAAATCTCATGCTATCATTAGGGGAATTCGGTGCATGGATATTAGAGATGACCCACCTTCTATGGGTTGTCTTACACCATAAAATAATTTGTATTGTCCTTGAAGAGGATGAAACCATGTGTTCATCAAACTTATAAGGGTCTCAAAAAAATAAAAGACCACCAACAAAACTAGAAGCCTCACTCATCGCAAATCCAGAGTGTTTTCAAACTACATTATGAACCAAATCCCATGAAGAAGCATCAATTTTGGACTCTTAGATGCACAAAAAATCAAGGGATTTTTATTTCCTAAGCAAATCCAATAAACACTTTTTGGAGGGTCTATTTAGCCTTCTCACGTTCCATGAGCACAACTTCATTGAGATCACAAGGAAAGTTTCTTGCTTGACCCTCTGGAGAGTGAAGGTTTAAAGCTATCAAGCTTTAGATGCTTATCTCCATTCTCCTCTTCAACAACAAGCCTTGCTTGCGCACCATTGGCCAAATCCTTGCCCATTTATTTCTTTCTAACGGCTTTGCTAGGGGTCCTACCCGAACGTTTGGATAGGCCAAGGTACAAACTCTTCTTACGTTGACTTCTTGTCTTTGGGCTGAGGGAGCCCTTTTCAAAAATTACTTTAGGAGAGCCCAATGGGCTACCCAGACCACTTGAAGTCATCAAGAAGGAATCCTTCGATAAAGCATAGACCACCTTGGGAGTAGAAACCACATTTTCCATCATCATGTCTAGAGCCTCCATGGCCTCCGTTTCGACACAACCAAATGAGTTAACTAGAGGTAAAGGTGACACTGCCTTATTAAGCTGGAGAACCACCTCCAGGTGAGGAGTGGTAGCAGAAGCTTTCAGTGAAGAGGAGACAACAATAGGTCTTACTGGATCAACTTGGTCCCTTCTAATGGGATTTGACCCCCTTGAAGACATCATCGATTGCTCTTTAGAAGGGCTCAAAGCCTTATTCTACCAAACCTTCTATTTCTTAATATTTTGTCCCAGATCCGAAGTAGGCCCTTGATAAGCTAGACATTTAGAATCAAATGCAAAGGGCTTATGAGGCCAAGACAAAGGACAATATTTTTTAATTTGACTACTTTGACCTTATTTCCCACAAGGGATAGGTTTGTTCTCATAGACCACTGGTTGAACCCAGCAACCCAAGTGGGAAACCAATTCAACTGACTTAGGGAACTCCTTCTCCAAATCCACCATTCCACACATACAAAAAAAATTGTGTCTATCGACCGATAGAGGGATATTCAATGGAGACAAAGTCTTATAAAGCAGAAGCCACTGCTTTGAACATATTCTTTTTTTTTTGGTAAATAAGAGACTTCTTCATTAATATCGGGTTTTACAAGTTAACCCAAAACCTTTTACAAAATTCAGCCTTAATTTGTTGAAATGGATCCCTAACTACTTGAGAACTACCTGTCCTCTAATTTAACTAGCCTTCCTAGGCCCTTAAGCATCATTTCCTAAAACATCATTGCTTTGAACATATTATTATGCCAAAGGAATATTGGGAATTCTAGGAGTCGCACCCAAATGGGAATAAGATTGACCTTTTGCAAGGCGAGGTTAAAATTATAGCCCCAACGATGCAATAATATACCATGCTTGCCAAATAACCAAGGACCCCCATAAAGATTTTTTTGGTAATCGACTTCAGAGGAGAGCCATATCAAGAATAAATTATGAGGAAGGGAATCCAAGGTAAGGAAACCACTAGTCTTCCACCGCAATAGCGCCCAACACTTGAGGACCTCAAGGTCTGGTCTACCTCCTGATAACTTTCCCACCAAGCCAAAAGATCCCTTCTCTAGAAGAGAATTCATGATAGAATCAGGAATACAAATTCAAAATGACTCTGCCTCCACAGAACAGGGCTCCAAAATGTCTCAGGCTCCATGGCTAGCAACAACTTTTATAAATGAAATCTTGGGTCCAAACTTAACCCCTTCCATATTGCTTAATTTTCTTAGGACCCAAGAAGAGGGTTAACCTAAGCTACTGAGAGAGCTAGACCCAAAATGTGGCCCCTCATAGAATTCTATGGGTGAAAACTCATAGCCACATTCATCATCATACCACATACTTACCAAAAACAAGCACCCTCAATAGCCACCAAAGACACCAAACGAACGTCGCTAGCAAACACTCCTCGACAGACACATTTTTTCTTATTGTTAATAATATTATTAATTAGTATAAAGGGTTTTGAAAGGGTCCTTGAACCTTATATAAAATGAATAAAGTATAAAATACATTAGTCATAAAGTTGCAATAGACTAGAGAAAAAGAATAAAAAACTAAACCAGACATAGACAACTTAGGTAAAACAAACCCAATCAGAAAACAATGAAAAGAAATAAATAGACCCAATAGGGAGAGTTACTCCACCATCTCCATCACATTGTCACTTTCAAAACCCACACTTTCCTTGGAAATTTAAAATTAAACACCTCAAGTGAGCTTGGGTACTTGGAAATTGGTCAGTGGGAGAGCTTCGAAGTGGAGGATTACCAACATTGAGGTAATTTTATTGGAAAAAATAAGCTGGTAGAAATGGTTCTCCTTCCAACTTCCTCAATCCATGGTTTTGAAATTAAAAAGCCAATGCACATTGAATTGGATGATAATCATATCTAATGTGAATTCTTCAATAACAAGGTGGCTATTTTGGATGAGTCCTGACTGAATCTGGGTCCTTGTTTTAGCATAGGGAAGAGACACTTTGTTTTCCAAACACTTTGGCATCATAGGATTTTTTAGAACCACAACAACCATCCACGTGGATTGGTGGAGCAAACTATGGGTGACAAAACTAGATAAAGTGATACCCCTTGAGGAAATAAAATTTATTGACCAACCTATAGCTTAAAGGAGGTAAATATCATCATCATGATTGGCCATATTGAGGTGTTGTAAAAATTTTGTATACCACACATGAAGGGTTTCTTCTATGATGCTTAAGTTGGCCAACCAATGGGCTACCTTATTCCTTTCTCTTTAAACATGGTGAATAATTATATTGGATTACTTGCTTATAAGTGATCTACACTCACCAATAATGTTGTAAAAATTCCATAATGGAGATTGAGTGGCCTTGATGTAGTTTATGACGAATAAAGAATCCCCTTCAACAATGACGTTGTCAACATTGAGTCCAACCAGGATAAGTAAACCTTGATATAGGGCTTTTACCTTAGTCATATTGTTATATTAAAGGGTAATGTTTTTAGCCTAGGCAAAAATATTTTTTCCCTGGTCATTTTTTACTATGCCTCCATCACCTGCTTCTCTAGGATTTCCTTTAGCTGCCCCATCAAAGTTAAACTTGATTTATTCCACCGGAGGAGGGGTCCACTTGATACTAGACCTATTAATAATATAATTAGACATGCCAACCGATAGGTTAGTAAGTTTGAAGTTAATGAACAAATGAGCCTTAAGATCTAGTTTGAGACCATCATTAGATTAGACAAGTTGGGCATTCTTAATAGTAAAAGTGGTAATTCATAGGGAAACAGAGTGTGGGTTTGTAGTAAATCTTATTGTTTTGCTCTAGACAAACTTGCCATAGGTAGTGGTGTAAGCAATAAGTCTAGAGGAAATTAAGTTGGGGATTGGTAAAGGGCTTGGGCCATTGCTAGAACAAGTGAGTGAGAAATTATGGATGAACCCAGACAATGTTAACAAGCTCAAACACGGAATTCAAGATTGACATCGATATGGAATATTCTAGGAAGAGGTGGAAGTTTTATTCCCAATTTAATTTGCAGAGAGGACATAAATTAGGAATGTACAAACCTCTTATGATTAGGTTATCCATGGTAAGAATTCTATTTTGGGAAGCAAACCATGAGAAAATCCAACTTTAGGTATCAAGTATTTTAGCAAAATAGACTTGGCTAAGACTTAGGACACAACAGGCAAATCTTGGGAGTAGTAAGTATATTTGATAGTGAAAATATATTTTTTAGTAAATTTATAGATAGGGAAATCCATAATTTGATTGTTAGGGATGATACAAATTCTTAACAAATTTTGAATGGTTTTGGTCGATAATTGGAGATTTGTGTGATGAAATTGACAACTCTGTTACCAAAGATACGATTTGTGATGGGCTTGAGAATAGTAAGATTTGGATAATTGATAAGGGATTAATCCTTAAATCATGCATCCTCTAAAAATTTGATGTCTCTGCCACACCTGATATGCCATCTTAGGTTATTCTTGATGATATCCCTAGTTTGTATTATTTGAATTCCTGAAGCAGGACCCACTGGAAGGGGTTGCTCATCCATGAACGAAGATCATTGGAGATATTTTCCTTTAACTATGTCAATCCAGGTTGCCTTATCATCATTGATAATTCTCCAATATTGTTTAGTCATGAGAGTCAGGTTCATATTATGGGCTTTCTTGAAACCTAATCCATCATGATATTTCTTAGAAAAAACCCTATCCCATACGACCAACATAAATCTATTACAGTTCTCATTTCCAGATCATAGGAACTTTCTTTGAAGTTTCTCAATTTTTTTCCCTATGGAATATGGTACCTTGAAAATTTACATGAAATACACAGGTATGCTCTACAAAAAAACCTTAACTAAGGTGGCTTTAGCTTCTTTACTTAATAATGATTTCTTTCATTCTGCCAATTTCTTAGTTATAATTTCAATGACCATATTCCACATGTTGACAGAATAATTCCCATGGAAAAGTGGGAGGCCAAGGTATGTGGAGGGTAATTCGGATATGGTGCAACCAAGAATCCTTGCAATTTTAATTTATCTTTGAATTGGGGTGTTCATAAAGAAAATTCTACTTTTCTCAAAATTGACTTTCTGTCTTGCGGCCTCTTCATAGAAGTTAAGAATAGTTTTTATTATTTTGGATTTATAAATTAAGGAAAAAGTGAAAAGAATGGTATCATCCACAAATTACTGATGAGTATTTGGCTTGGAAATAGAAGAGGATTTAATACCTGATAGAAGGCCCAATGAACAAGCTTATTTGAGAGATATACCAAGGGATTCAACCATGATGATGAAGAGAAAAGGGGACAAAGGCTCACCCTACCTAACACCTCTAAATATTTTTAAATACCCTATAGGTGAACCATTTACAATAACATAGAACTAGGTAGATGAAATGCATTCTTTAATTAGAGCTATGCATTCCTCATGAAACCCAAATTTAGCTAACACTGCAAAGAGAAAATCCCAAGAAATTCTATCGAAGGCTTTGTTCATATCAAGCTTCAAGAATAGGTTAGGTTTTTTAATTTTGTCTACTCAGTGCATCAACTCATGAATAGTGATTACATTATTAGTTATCAATCTACCTTTAACTACCTTTATAGTAATTAATGATGGAGGGACAATGTCCTTAAGCCTATTAGCCATGACCTTGGTGATGAGCTTATATATTACATTACATAGACTAATAAACCTCTAATCAGATATAGAATTGCAAACTTGAGATTTAGGTATGAGGGTCAAAAAAGTGGAGTTGACATATTTTGGTAGCATCTTAGTTTGTTGGAATTCTTGCATAACTTTCATGACTTCTTGACCAACAATATCCCAAAATACTGGAAGAACTAGGGAGGAAAACCATCGAGTCTAGGAGCATTGTCAGGGTTCATGGAGAACATGGCTTCTTTAATTTTATCATTTGAGAATTTTTTTAGGAGACCCATATTGATGTCCTGAGTCACAAGGAAAGGAATGCTATGCAAGAGAGCATTACAAACTTGACTAGAGCACGGTGGGTTGAGACCCAAGATATTCTCAAAATAAGAAACAACTTCAAACTTGATTTCATGGATGTTAGTGGTTTTTAATCCATCACCTCTTGAGAGTTACCTGATTTTGTTAGTGCTCATGTGCTTGAGTAGTGATGCATAAAAAAAAATTGTTTTGGAATCGCCTTCCTTCAACCACAATGTGTAATATTTTTACCTCTAAAATATCTCTTCTTTGGCAAGAATGTTATGAAACTCAGAATGGAGGTTCTTTTCTTCCAACATTAGATCAAGGATTAGTGCTCCCATTATGAATAAGGTTTTCTATGGTGCTTAGTTTTTCATAAATTCACTTCTTACTCCTAAATATATACTCAAAATTTTCTTTTTTCTAAACTTTTAGCTTGAGTTTAATAGATCATAGTTTTCTAGCTAGTTGGGTTAACTGGGGCCTTGTGATTTCCTCTCTCCACTAGTAAGCTATGTGGTCCCTCATGTCTGGATGTTGAAGCCACTTTGATTTAAACCTAAAGGGTGATTTAAAAAGAGCCATTTATTTAGAACAATCTAAGACCAAATAGTTATGGTTCGATCCAATTTTACGAAATGATTACAATTTAGAATCTCAAAATAATTGAATAGCTTCCTTAGAAAGCAAAAATCTATCAATTCTCAACTAAATTAATTGGTTGCCATATCTTCTATTTCTTCAAGTGAACTTTAAGCCCTTTAGCTACATATCCATTAGCTCATTCCCATCGATACATTTTGTAAATTCTTTAAAACACCTAGTTGTGATGCCCCACCTCTCTTATCATACAGATAGAGGAGAGTGTTGAAATCACTCACAAGCATCCATGGTTCACTTTAGAAATATCTTCTCATTTTATTTAAAGTGTTCCAAAGGCCACATCGACCAGAAAGACTATTGGGTGTATAAATATTGGATAAAATACATTGATGTCTTGTATCTTTATTATGAAAAAGAATATTAATGATTCTTTCTGAGATAGATATGAGCCTGCCTTCAATTGTATTGAGGTCCAACATACACAGGAGGCCACTAGAATTTCCTTGAGTTGGGCTGTAAATAAAGTCACTATTCTTTCAAATCATCTTACTAATCCTTTCACTGTTCTCCCTATCATTTTTTGTTTCTTGAAGAAGAATGATGCTAGGTTTGAGTTCTTTCTTCGTGGAACTAACCAACCTTTGTTTGGTTAATCCATTGAGGCCTTTCACATTCCATGAGAGGATTTTCATATGATATTTTTGGAAGATAATTTATTTCCTCCTTCCCTACCCTGGGATGGAGGTTTAATTCAGTTCCCTTCATCAATTGGAAGGTCAATATTTGAGAGATCTATAATTGATGATATAATGGTAGACTGGAATCCATTTTCTATGTCACATTATTTTTCTTCACATATTTTCTCTGTATTGGAAGGTATACCTCTCTTTTTATCGATGCCCACATTAGCAACATTTTTTTTAATTTTTGGTGACCTATTTGGGAGGGCTTGTAAGCTTTGCTAGAATAGGGGAGGTGGATCTGATCTAATTGGAAGGGCTTATAAGCTCTGCTAAAATAGGGCCCTTATCACACTTATATTAGGTAAGATAAGTAGGCACAAGATAAGATTTTACAAAATATTCCATCAATTATCACATAGGGATAAAATTAAAGCTTGATGAAGAATATATCTATGGAGGAGCTACATGAAGCGGTTTTCTGTTTTCATCCTAATAAGGCACCTTGCATCTATGGATTTCTAGTATTTTTTTTCAAAATTTTTGAAATTTATTTAAGAGTGATATGTTGGTTGTAGTTGAAGATACCCAAAATATGAAGGCTAGAGTAAGAAACATAAATTCTACTTTTATTACATTGGTTCCCAAGAAAGAAAAGACAAAATATATTGATAATTTTCACCCAATATTCCTTTGTAATATGATTTACAATATCATTTCAAAACTTATAATGAACATGTTGAAAGGTATTGTAGATTGTATTATATCATGGAAACAAGATGGTTTTGATCATGGTAAACAAATTATTGGTCATGTAATCATTACATAGAATAACATACATTCTTTTAATTCTTTAAAAACTTGAGGATGACTATGAAATTAAATATGAACAAAATATATAATTAGGTTTCCTAGAGTTTTCTACATTATATTCTCAAAATGTTTGGTTTTGGTTGCAATTTGTGTGAGTGGATTAAATGGTGTTATAGAACTATAAAAATATTTCATATTGATCAATGATTCTCTTGTTGGTTACTTTAAGTTATATTGTAGACTCTACCAAGGTGATCCACTATCTCTTTATCTATTCATTATTATTATGGAGACATTAGGGAGAGATAATTCAATGGCAAAATGAAAGGAAAAATTAATGGTATTTTGGTTACAAAAAATGGTCCCTTCGAAATTCATCTCTAATTTTTTAATCATACTTTTATTTTGGTCCATCCTTCAATCAATGATGCCAATGAGTTTAAATCAACATTATATTTATTTGACAATGCCATTAGATAATTTGTTAATACTATAAAATTAAGGATTTTTCATCAACAATTTCCTATACTTACAATGAATCATCATAAATATTTTAAGGTCTAAAATTGAACAATTTTAGTTTACCTACTTGGGTATTCCTTTTTCTCATAAATAAAGTAATAAGAAGCTTTGGGATAGAATGAAAAATTGTTTTGAATGTTGGAAAGGTAATTTGTTAACAATGGTAGTAGGTTTATAACTCATAAGGACTACATTGCAATACATCCTTATTTATATGATGTAGCTTACAAGATTTCCAATAGGTATAGCATAAAAATTGATAAAATTCAAAGAGAATTTCTTTGTAAAGATGCAAGGAAAAATTTAGGTTTCCTCTTTGTAAGTATATTAGAGTTTGCTAAGGAAATAATATTTGAATATCAAGCATACTGATTATACACTTAAGAGTTTGGCTATACGAGAAAAATCTAGTGGAGATTATTCAAAGATCAAGGAAGAATTTGGGTAAAATTTTGCTTCATAAGTATATAGGTTCTCTTGATGTAATAAAATTATTAGGAAAATAACCATGCTCTAAGGATTTTTACATTGATATTCATATCAAATAGTTTAAAATGGTTTAAGTAACATATTAGATGGTCATTCAATGAGGGTAATTATATATATATTTTTTAAATGCTTAGTTGAATCCTTATACTCTTGCCTTTGATTCAAAATGGTAACCATTGGCTTGCGTATACCTTGTGTGTACATGGTCAAAGGTCAAATATTATATTAATGTGAGTAGCAACTCTAGATCATACATTTCTATTAGTAACCTAAGTAAAGGAGAGAAACTCAAATAAACTATAGATGAACTTTAAATTATGCTCCATGATTATTATTTATTGATTTTTACAAGAAATGATGAGGTGGTTTAGAATCTATCTAAATATAATGGATATTCTACCAAGTTGATATATGAGGATATAAAGCATTTACAATTTTCTACTCCTAAATATTTTTTTTGAAAGAATTTTTAGTCACTAAAGTCTCTCTCTAAGGTATAAACATTCCTTTGGTTAGAATTTCAAACTAAGATTCTTACAAGAGAGATTCTACGAAGAATATCATATAATGGACCTTTCCAATATGCTTTGTGTGAGAAGGATTTAGAAATATCAAATCATTTATTTTTTCATTGTTCCTTTGCTCGCTCTTTGGGGTTACATTTTCTTAAAAAATAAAAATAGATTGGCTAGGTCAATCGACTTTGAAAGAGTTGATAAGATGTTATATTTATTATCTCAAAACTAAAGTATTATGTATTCTATGGAGGATTGTTTGTACCATTATTTGTTAAAAATTTTATATTTAAAGGAATAATAGAATCAAATATAAATAAATCTCAAAATCATGTCTAATTTTTAGAACCCTATTATTGCCTCTCTTGTCGAATGTTTAGAGATATGGTGCACATCATGAGAAGTATCAAGTGTAGAAAAAGAGAAGGTAATACTTGGTTGCATAATTTTGGAAGTCATATATGATAATGTCATTTAAATAAATGATCTGCTTTGATCTAGGGTAAAATGAACATATCCAAAAATTATATTTATCAAAATTAACATGATGGTGCTTCTAAAGGAAATTAGAATAGAGGTGGTATTTTTCAAAAAAATAAAGGTAAAATTCTCCTCCCTTAGTCAAAATCATAAGGAACTTCAACCAACAACTATGAAGAGGATAGAAATTGTAGACACCAAAACAGCACCAATCCGATTATGTGACTACAAACACTGATCGCATTGACACACACAGCCTTCAGGGCAGCCCTCAGAGGTCAAATAGTGGTCCTAGCCACTTACACAGTAGTTTTGGAAGGTACCAATCCGGTTACATGATAGTGCTTTGGTTATTTCCCATTTGCTTTCTTCGACCGTTTTGCCTTCCCTGGTGAGAAGGCCCAACTATCGAATGTATCCTCCAAGTCCGGCTCAAGCTTTTAGCACTTAGGCAAATGCTGCATTTAACACTTAAGCAATTTAACACTTAGGCAAATGTTGCCTATCGCGATATCACGACGGTCGCGACGTCGCGCTGTCGTGATGTCGTGACAGTCGCGATGTCACGACGGTCATGACAATCGCGATGTCATGACGGTCGCGACGTCGCAATGTCGCGATAGTCACGATATCATGACAGTCGTGACGTCGTGCTGTCGTGATGTCGTGACTGTCATGATATCGTGACAACTCCTGCCACTACACCCTGTTTCCCTTTTGGTGTCGCGATATCGCGACGTCGCGATATCACGACAAAAACTTTGTAGTTATGCCTAAGAAAACATTAAAACAATCAAAAGCAAAACATTCAAAAGCAAACATTAAAGCATTCAAAAGAAAACATTAAACCAATCAAATGCGGATTTTAAACCATTGAAAGCAAACATTAAACCATTAAAGAAAACATTAAACGAGTGGCAGCCGAAGACAGTCAATTATTGCCGCTTGTTGTGCATGCGCGCGTAGGTGGGTAGATTGGCAGTTAGAGGACTGTCACAAAGGCAGTCATGTAAGCCCAAGTCAGGGAGGAGTCTCCTCCCTCTTAGGAAGGCATGGCCACCACGTGGCATCCCTGCGTGCCCTTCCAAAGAGACCCCATGGGTCTATAAAATGGTGGACTTTCCCACCCAGAAGGAGAGGAGTTGGTAGACATTTCAAGCAACGAAGTGCTACCAAATTGAAAGACGCCTTTACCCCTTTTCGATTCATTTCTTCTACACCCGTAATCTCTTTCGCAAGAGAGGTCATTGGGTGGCTTTTAGAAGCGTGGATCCGGACCTAAACCCGACATTTTACCACATTTGATCCATCAATTCGACGACACCACATTCTCTGAGATTTTGGGCCCATCCCTAGTGGATTGGCGTCAAAGTCAAGTTCTAACGGGGGCAGCCCGCTTGGGCACCCCACACCTTTTTTTAGTTGCATGTTAGTCTATTCTGTCACTGCGCGTTTATCCTGCGTTACGTTCCATGCTGTTTAAATAGTTCATAATCTAGATTTCAGAAGATATATATCGAATATTATCATGCTCTCACGGCTTTTGCTATCCCACTAATTTGTAGGTAGCGACGTCTAATTGGAATGCAGATCGGCTGATTGTTTAAATAGTTTATCGAATATATCCTACATTACGCTTTATGCTATTTAGATAGTTTACAATTCAGATTTCAGAAGCCGCTTATCAAATATTATCATGTTTTTGTCGATTTTTGGTTCTTCACTAACTTGCAGGTAACAGCGATCAGATTCATCGACTGTTTTGCTGGCAGCAGCCTTTTGGTGATGTTTTCGGGTCTCTGTCAGAGTTGCAGGTTGATTAGAGTTATTTTATTCACTGGTTTAATCAATCTTTTGCATGCATTTCTTATTGATTTCTAAAGTCAAATGCTCTATCCTTTTGTTACAGGTGCTACTAACGTCTTTGTGTTTCTTTGATCACAGGAAAAATAGCAAACATCAAGGATTCATCATCGCAAGTGGCGGCAACACTTTGGCCCGCCTGTTTCAAATGTGGGCATGCGGAAAGAAGATCACTATTCACATTTTTGTAATGGAAACATGCTAACTCTCCTAGCCCCTAAAAAGGGAGGAGATGTATTGTAACCGAGTTAGAATCACATTAATAAAAAGGGTTGTGCTCCTACTTTCTCCTTTTACGTTTGGTTTTGATTCGATTATATCCGCTTTACTTTGTGCATCAAGTTAGTTAGTTTACATTGCAACAATTAGTGTCTCTTTTTATTTTTGGAATCTCATGCTTTCAGTGGCGATCACGGTGGGACCCTGTCCCCTATTTTTTTTTAGATTTAGAAACTGATTGAAATATTGTTTTTGTGCTTAAAGGTACCGGGCCAAATCAGAAATAGCCGATTTGGGCGGAAAAGACAGCCGATTTGAGCAAAAAAGAGGTAAGGTTCCAAAACTATACCTGTCATTTTTTTTTTTATTATTATTTTTTGTTTCTATTTTTCTGTCAACTTTTACTTGCTTAGGGAAAGTTGTTTATGCTTGTTTCATTTTCATTAAATAAAATGAACCCCACACACATCACGTGGTAAATTAAACCAAGGAGTTGGTCGTAATACCCCAGCCCTTGAGCAAGACCAACGGTGGGTTCATCACCACCTTGGCTTAGCTTTGCATCCATTTCCCCGATTGTCACTGTTGTTAGGCGTAAATCCTGACAAAAGCTGACCGAGTGTCGCTGGGGTGATTCCCATGCGTGCAAGGATAAGTCTTCTATGGTAGGTGTCATTAACAGGACAATCCCCCCTTCCGTACCGCCTATGTTCCATGTACCATCTGCTCTCACGTACCTATAGTTTCCCTCTCGTAAGGGCGGGTATATAGAGAGGTTGGTATATCGGTCCAACAATGGTATATTGAAGGGGCGACCATTTATGGGAGTCATATGAGCCAACATTATGCATTTAAACATTCTTCAAAACTTGCAAAAACAAAACAAAACATCAAAATGCACTAAACCAGTTTAGGACACACTATTAATCCTTAAAAGAGATAATCATTGTTTGTGTATGTGTGTGTTCATTTCTGCTTAGTGTAACAAAAAAAAAAAAATCATCATAAACGAGATAAAAATCTGCTTAGCTAGTAGAGAAGCACCACAATGGTGTACACCCGTAGCCAAGCCCAATTAAGGGCGGACGCTATGAAAGGTGCACAAAGAGAGGGCGTTGGTCACCTTCACTTTAGCCCTGAGGACTTGGCTATACCGCCTTGGCGGTCTGTCCTACAAGAGAGTCCACATCAGGCCACATCAAGAAGGAATTATTGGGACCCTCCTTTGTGGAGTTTGCCCATTCAACACAACCCCTTTCGGGAAGAAGCTTTACATGTGGCACTCGATGTAAATAGAAAATCGCCTTTTGAGGCTAGATCTGAGTGGCCACAGCGCGATGAAGTGCTAGAGAGGCACAGTGTCCATGAGGAGAGATAGCGTGAATACGGTACCTCTCCTTTGCCTCCCATTAGAACAGAAAGACAAAACCCAGAGCGCAGGGCTCTCCACACAGGGCGAGCTCACTCCGCCCACCCCTTTCACACCCATGAAAGGGAGTACGAGGAAGACCATCACATTCCTCGGGAACAACATACAACGCGGGAACCTTGCGTTTTCACACCTGCTAGATATCATGGTCACCCATCGAGGCTAGAGCCTCAAGTAAATGCTGCCCACCTCGACAGAGGGAAGCGACCCATTGAAATTTTAGATCATCAAGATCGAGGCAAACACATAGGAGAAACATTCAAGCCTCCTGAGCAAAAGAGGGCGGACCAAATTGACCCGACAGTCGCCAGACATGCCGCCCGTCAAGCCCAAATCACGCAGCTTGAGCAAGGTCATCAGGAGTTAGAGTACTTATATCGCCTTAATAAAGAGCGCATGCAGCATGAAGCGGATGAGCTACGTTATAAACTACCTGAGAGGGTTCCAACCCCTCGCACCCAAAAAGTAGAACAATATGAGAGGCACAACCCTTTGGTGCAGGACAGGTCTCCGCGACCTCATCAAGCTTTGCCTCCGAGACCTTATAGACCCGAGAGGGAGGCCACTCCCCGAAACAATGATGGGTACCCTCAGCAGGGACTCAATCAGGGTCATAGGTCTCGCCTAGAGACTCCTCAAGAAGTTCATGAGGAGTATGAACCAGAAATAGAACGGGCCAAAATGCCCTATCAAGGTAGGAGGGCTGCCATTCGGCCACCCCCCCATAGGCCTCCAGTCTCCCATAACTCACAACGGGAGCAAACAAAAGAGGAAGAAATAAAATCTTCCGATGCATACAAAGCGCTATTAGAGCGTTTGGAGTCTGTGGAGACAAAAGCTTATGGGCATCAAAAGCCCACGTTACGTCAACTTCACAGTCATCCAGTGCATCCCTCAGTGCCCACACCTCTTTACCCCGAACATTTCAAGTTGCCTCAATTGGCAGTCTTTAAAGGTGAAGAGGATGCACAAGAACATGTCACAAGATTCCTGAGCCAATGCTTCGACATTCAAGATAATGATGCATTGTTGCTTAGGACATTCATAACCACATTCGCAGGCCCTGCCTCGGATTGGTTCACACAGTTACCAAAACACAGCATAAACAACCTAGATCAATTAGTAGATGCGTTTCTTGAACGCTTTGCCTTCAACACAAAGAAGAAGGCATCACCGAGTGATCTGGCCAGCCTCAGGAAATATGAGGAAGAGACAATGGCGGCATACGGGAATCGATGGAGGGCTTTGCTTTCTAAGCTACCCTACCTTCCCCCTATGTCTGACCTCACACAGATGTTTGCACGGAGTTGCTTAAAATCAATCTCTGGGCTATTGCTACTGCAGTAATACGCCAACCTAGAAGAAGCTTTGGCGCAAGCCAGAGTTATAGAAGAGATCAAAATAGGCGAGGGCGCAATCGCCAAGCCTAAAAAGAAAGAGTGGAACAAAACCACTAAGACCGGGACTACGCAATCACAACCTGCTATGGTTAATCAAGTTGCGATAAATGTCCCCAATCCTGTACAAGAAATACAGTCCCAAAAGGCTAATTATCAGGCAGTGCCTCCTAGTTATGAAAGAGATAATAAAAAATAGGAGCAAAATCAGCAACGTCACCCTAGGCGACAATTCACCCCTTATGCGGAGTCTAGGGACTCCCTATTTGACCGCTTGTCAGCGACAAATTTAGTCACCCTTCCAGAAATCCAAACTGTAGATCCTAATGCTCCCAAGCCTAAGGGATACAGAGAGGAATTATATTGTAGATTCCATAGGCGAAGGGGACATGACCTGAATGGATGTTGGAAATTTAAGGGATTAATCCAAGATTTGATCGATAACAAAACATTGGCCGTGGACAACCCCATAGCACCAAATAATCAACAGATGGGGATTTTCAAGGACCCTTTGCCTGCCCACAAGACACAGGCAAAACCTCTTCAAGTTAATGAGGTGCGATAGAATCTTCCCATGCAAGGATTTGTGGGAATGATCAGCATAGTGACCAGGAACAAAAAGTACCCAGGAGTTGCCCCCGAGGTAGCTACAAGGGAAGTTCCAACAACGTCGTAGCCTCAACAACGCCCTATGCAGTTGCCTCCGCCTAGACCCGAGGTCACAATACGGACCAAACTCACACAGAGTTTGCGGACCACATCGGCTAGGCTTTCCATTTACGAGCTTATTCAATAGTCAACACCCCATAGGGAAGCTCTTATGGAAATTTTGAAAGCCATCGAGTTACAGCCTCACGAAGCGGATTCTTTCAACAACTTCATGGGACATGTGAAACGATGTACGGAGCCGATCATTACCTTCAGAGAGGATGAAGTTAAAACAATATCGAATGACATGGCAGATCCACCCCTGCACATTATCGCGCGGGTCAACGGGATCC
Source organism: Wollemia nobilis (assembly GCA_028583015.1). Lineage (NCBI taxonomy): Eukaryota > Viridiplantae > Streptophyta > Pinopsida > Araucariales > Araucariaceae > Wollemia > Wollemia nobilis. The sequence goes on from JAQPPZ010005879.1 coordinate 47,805, forward strand.
CATACAAGAGAGTGTTGGTAGATACTGGCTCGTCCAGTAACATCATTACCACTGCAGCATTAAAACATCTGAAGCTGCCAGCCTCTCATATCATGGCTTCCACATACACACTGCAAGCATTCAACGATGCAATATGCTCGACAGTCGGCACAATTGTTCTGCCTGTCCAGGTAGGACAAAAGACAATACCAACATTGTGCCATGTTTTGGAAGGCGAGATGGCTTACAACATGCTGCTAGGGCGGCCATGGATCAGGGACATGAAGTGTGTCCCTTCGATCGCTCACCAGTGTCTAAAGTATGCATTTGAAGGAGGAGTTCACGTAGTCCCGATGGACTTAGAACCCTTCAAGTATTGCAATGCGATGCAATTAATGCCTCAATCGACCCTCCCTTCAATGCATTTGGATTTCCAGTTAAATCCATCTAAACAGGGTCCAATACCACAGGCACCACTGGTGACCAAATCATCAAAATCCCATCCAGGTGAGTCTTCATCATCTGCTCCTTCACTACCAATGCCACCTGTCATGGCTAAATAGAAGGACAAGGGAAAACAGATCCTGGAAGAGGCTCAGCCCCTAGAAGAGGGGTTGCCAACAATATCAACAATATCAATAGAAGAAACACCCAGCACAACGGAAGCTGAGACTCCTAACCCACCAAACATGGAATGGACTCAGGAAGGACTCCCGTTCCCTCCCTCCCAAGCATCAAAAATTACTATTGAAATGGCCAGTACGGGCCTGGGGGAGTATATAGTGTAGAATGTTATGGCAACGCCCACATTAGAGTCAGTACAAGACATGGGGATACCTCGCCTTCCCATAGGGACAGTTGTTCCTCTAGGCTACCCACCAAACCAAAAAAAATTTGTGTATGGGGGCCTTGATCATGGTGTTGAACCATGCAAGCAAAAGGACGAAGACGAAGAGCCTTTTGCTAAAAATATCAATTATCTATCAAACCCGGACTTCGCTCTAAGATATCTCGGCCAATGCAATTGGCATGGATACGAGCTAGGCAGATATGAGCAAGGGATGTGTGTCCTTTGCCAACCAAGATACCAAATGCCATATGATAAGTAGGAAGTAGGGTTCAACCACCCCCTTCCCTTAGACATCTTGGTAGAAAACATGCAAGGCCTAGAAATAGGCAACAAGGGTGGATTGGCATCAGATCCTTATGCCAACCCAAATACATAACATACATTGGGAGATTACCTCCCATGGTCAACAAACACCCTTGGCAACATTAGTAATCCCTCTCCTTTGCTAGAGAGAGGTGAAAGTTCAGACACTAATCCCCAAAGAGAACATAAACGGTGTTCGGACATCTTTTTGAAGTTGTTCCCCTTAGAGGTTCCAGTAGAGTCAATACAGTGTCAAGAGAATCAGGTCCCTCCACCAAGTGTGGAACAACCGCAATGGGACCAGATTAATTTGCTGGAACAAGGGGAACCCTCAACGTCGCAAATGGTTGCTGAAGAAAATGAACATTTTTGGATCTCCGAAAGTGATTCAGAAGATGAGACTGAGATAGACTATCTCAATCATGCACGATGGCACAATCACCCTTTAACTCATGAAGATCTAATGGGACAATTAGGCATAAGGTTAGGGCATGAATGGTATGTAGACCCAGCGGGATGGGACCAAGTGTTGGATCCATGGCTCCAAATCTACGATGAGCATCGTCCACCCCGAGACCCTATCATGACATCAGTGCTGAGAGAAGACCCTGTCTTCCTATTAGAACATAGGGCCGATCCATTCGTACCCATTCCCCTAGAGCCAGATCCAGAGTATAGGGGGCATCCAGAATGTTCACGTTATCATACCCATGGTAATGGAGACCAAATTCATTCCATCCACATGATCTCCATTGATTTGACCGCACCCATCCGCAATCCAGCCGATTCAGCATGGTCATTGCATCTAGACACAGATGCCATCGACTGGGATCACGTCAATTCACCTTTATCACCATCAGAGTACTGGCCTTTTGGTAAGATGCCTCATTTTACCCTAGGGACAACTCAAGATATTTTTTAGGCTGAAGAGGAACCCGAGGTTCCCAACGCAGATTTAAATTCAGCTAATGATATCCATTTGATCCCAACTCCACATCAGTTGGAGGACGGATCCCACATGTCAGTCGAGGAGACGACTAACGTAGATATCGGCACAGATCCAATGAATCCATAGATTCTCAAGTTGGGGGTAAGTCTTTCCCCCGAAGAGCAAGCCGACTACATTGCCCTTCTCAAAGAGAAGAAGGAGGTTTTTGCATGGTCATACAGGGATATGCCAGGACTAGACCCGCAACTAGTCACGCATAATTTAACGCTTGATCCGACAATCAAGCCTGTAAAGCAAAAACTACGTAAGATGCACCCAACAGTGGCCTTGATGGTCAAATATGAATTGCAAAAGCTGTTGGATGCATAGTTTGTCATCTGCATGGATTATCCGCCATGGCTGTCCAACATGGTTCCCGTCAAGAAGCCCGACGGGAGGATTCGCATATGCACCAATTTTTGAGATCTAAACAAAGCGAGTCCTAAGGATGATTTCCCCTTGCCGAGCATCGACGCGTTGGTAGACGCTATAGCAGGTCACGAAATGCTTTCCCTCATGGATGGTTTCTTAGGATACAATCAGATTCGTATCAATCCTGAAGACCAACTAAAAATGGCCACAATGCCTTGGGGGACATTTTGTTATAAGGTCATGCCTTTTGGCCTTAAAAATGTTGGTGCCACCTACCAACGTGCCATGACGTACATCTTCCATGACTACATGCATAAAACTTTGGAAGATTACATGGATGATTTGTTAGCCAAGTCTCTTTTGCGCTCAAATCATATCGATGACTTAAGCAAGATCCTCGATCGCCTCATGGAGCATAAAGTCAGACTAAATCCCAAGAAGTGCGTATTTGGCATCACATCTGGAAAACTCTTGGGTTTCATAGTCTCAAAGCGAGGAATCGAGGTGGACCCAAAGAAAGTCAAGGCAATCCTTGAAATGGTTCCCCCAACTACCATCAAGCAGCTCAGAAGTCTGCAGGGAAAGGTCGCATCAATTAAATGCTTCATAGCGCAATTATCTGACAAGTGCCGACCCATGAACAAATTATTGCACAAGGGGGTTACATTTCATTGGGATGACGAGTGCCAGTCAGCCTTTGACGACATCAAACAATACCTGGCTTCACCGCCAGTATTGGCACCACCTAGACCAAGAGTGTCATTCTACTTATACATCTCAGCTACTGATGTGGCATTGGGCGCCATGCTAGCCCAGAAGAATGAACTTCACAAGGAATAGGCTACGTACTATCTTAGCCGCACCCTGGTCAGCTATGAACTTAACTATGCATACGTTGAGAAACTCTGCTTGGTAGTGGTGTTTGCTACCAAAAAGCTATGCCACTACATGCTGAGCAACACTACGTATGTTGTGTCTAAGGAGAATCCATTGCGATACATGATGAGTCGTACTTATCATAGTAGTCGCACGATGAAATGGATCATGTTGTTGACGAAATTTGACATAGAGTTTATTGGACAGAAATCTATCAAAGGACAAGTCATAGCCGATCAACTAGCAGAGGCTCCTCTTGAAGACGATCAGCCTCTAGTCATAGAACTACCCGATGATGGGGTCTTCCATGTCTCAGAATCGCCAGATTCTGATGAGCCTGAGTCACAGGCCGACATAACCCTATTCTTTGATGGTTCTAAATGTGAGCAAGGTGGTGGCACGAGAATTATATTCTTCACACCGCAGGGTGCTCCAATGCCCCTATCATTTAAATTAAACTTCCCATGCACCAACAATAATGCAGAGTATGAAGCCTTGCTCATAGGTCTTCAGATAGCAATCGCCATGAACATCAAATGACTGAACATCTTTGGTGATTCGCTATTAATTGTCAATCAAGTCAAAGGGGTATATCAATGCAAATGCCCAGTTTTGCAGGCTTATAAAGCCCTTGTGGACAAATTCCTGGAAAAACTTGAGTGGTATGACATCGAGGCACTCCCTCGATCATCGAATCATTTTGCGGACACAATGGCCTCCTTGGGGTCACTAATTCTGCAAGACCTTTTCGGTGATATGACAACCATTCAAGTCAAAACCTTATCGCAATCCGTGATGGAGCGTGCAAGCTCAGACTTGACGTCAGGAATCCACATGATCCAGATTGAACCATCCTCGGATAAGTTCTTTCGAATCCATGACCGTTTGAAACATGCCAACTGGGGGTCCTTGTTCTCCCCTACTCCCATTAATAGCAACACAACGCTATTCTTACAAGTTCTATCCCGTTCAGCATTTGCTAGGGATGAACTTCAAGAGGGATTGGTTGTTCATACCATCGAGGTTTCTGATCAACAGGACTGGTATTTACCCATTAGAGACTACCTCAAGTTAGGTAATCTCCCGCTTGGATTGACGCATGCCGCAAAATGAGCATTCAAGCAAAAAGCGGCTAAGTATGTCTTGATAAGAGACATTTTGTATCGTCGCAGCTATGAAGGAATCCTTCTTCGTTGCTTGGACCAACAAGAGTCCACTTGGGCGGTCGCCCAAGCGCATGATGGTACATGTGGTGGCCACTTTAGTGGTATGGCCATCGCAAAGCGCATTCTTCGCATGGGCTATTATTGGCCATCTTTAGAGCGAGATTGTTGCGCATATGTCAAGAAGTGCGTGAAGTGTCAACATCATGCCAATTTGATGCACGTACCTTCCTAGGCCTTGCAGACAGTCCAATCTGCTTGGCCGTTCTCATAGTGGGGCTTCGATCTAATTGGAAAGATCTCTCCTGCATCATCAGGCCATCACACGTTCATCATAATGACCACAGAGTATTTTACCAAGTGGGTGGAAGTAGTTCCGCTTACCTCTACGACAAGACCCCGCATTGTGGAGTTCATTTTACATAACATCATATGTCATTTTGGTATTCCATCCAAAATAGTCTCGGATAATGGGACGCCTTTCAAGAACAAAGACGTGCGTGCTTTGACCACAAAGTACAAGATTCAGCACAACTTTTCGACACCCTATTATCCACAGGCGAATGGGCAAGCAGAGGCGTCAAACAAAATGCTAGTTGCCATCCTTAAAAAGACCATCGTAGACAGTCATAAGGATTGGCACATTCAAATCCCACTTGCCCTATGGGCCTATCGCACTAGCATTCGGACGCCCACTGGGGCCACCCCATTTTTGCTCGTGTATGGCTCCGAGGTAGTCATGCCTCTAGAGTTGGAGATTCCTTCCCTACGCATATCAATGCAGGAGTTCATCGATGATGACTCTGCGTGGCAAGCCTGGCTAGACCAGCTTACGTTGCTTGATGAACGACGCGTTAATGCTCTTGAGCATTTACGTATTTATCAAGAGCGACTTAAGAAAGCTTACAACATGAAAGTTCACTTGAGAGACTTTCGGGTTGGTGATTTGGTTTTGAAGGAAAACCAACAGAATTCTAGTTTGCCGTCCCACCTAAGGGACAAGTTCACGGAAAATTGGTTAGGTCCATATGTCATTGATAGCAAAATAGGACCCGAGACGTACCGGCTAGCTTCTCTTGATGGTATCAAGGAAACAGAACCCTTGAATATCAGTCATTTGTGACCATTTCATATCTAAGAGAGCCATATCCCAAAAATGCTCCAAGGATTATCGCAATCGCTTGGTCAAATCCCAAAAATGCTCCAAGGATTATCGCAATCGCTTGGTCAATCCCAAAATGCTCCAAGGATTATCGCAATCGCTTGGTCAAACCCAAAAATGCTCCAAGGATTCTATAATCGCTTGGTCAATCCCAAAAATGCTCCAAGGATTATCGCAATCGCTTGGTCAATCCCAAAATGCTCCAAGGATTATCGCAATCGCTTGGTCAATCCCAAAATGCTCCAAGGATTATCGCAATCGCTTGGTCAAATCCCAAAAATGCTCCAAGGATTCTATAATCACTTGGTCAATCCCAAAATGCTCCAAGGATCCCTAAAATCGCTTGGTCAATCCCAAAATGCTCCAAGGATTTCCACAATCGCTTGGTCAAAAATAAGAACAGTTAAAATTCAAAAATCATCAAAAAACAACAAAAAAAAATTTGCATCTCATTTCTAAGCATACTCAAATTCATCAATAGAGAGCTCTTCTCGCACCTCATCTTCATATTCACAAAAATCAATCAATCAAAAATACAAAATACATAGCTGCATTAAAGCATTGCATCCATACATTGCATATTTGTGGTCGTACAGGTCAAAGGCACCATAGGTTGTAATTGCTCTGCTAGTCCATCTTGTTCCACACTGTTCCATTTTACAAAAACAACAAAAACACCATGCATTGCTTTTTACCACACTAGAGTCAGTGGTCTTTTAATGTATCAAGAGTTTTCGTAATTCAGTCATCATTTTGCTCTTTAGCTACGTAATGTACCGAGTCAGACAGATTTTATGAAGGTAGAGTTACACTTGAAATACGCCTTGTTACGTAACATCCCAACACAAATTAAAACACATAAAAATTCCCAAGTTGTGTGAACGAAAGATGAAACCTGTGCAGTAATCCAGGTCACCATAAGTGAAACGGTTATCTTGCTCATCCCCCTGTGTGAATGGTTCTAGAATGCTGAGAATTGACAAAAGGACGAGCTCTTTCCTATCCATTCACCTTCATAAACAATGGTTTTTACCACTACCAAATCCCAATCATAGTTGGTTCCCAAAGTTGTAAGGATTGGTACTACACGTCCCTGCAAAGGATGGGTAGTCATCCCCAAGACCCAAAAGGGATCAACGCCATTCACAAACAAAATTCCAACAAATCATCATCCTAACACTTTCCATTCACCTTTGGTCTCCAAGTTGTAAGGATTCGTACTATTCGCCCCTAACCAGGATGGGTAGTCATCCCCAAGGCCTAAAAGATCAATGCCCTTACTCCATAATCTCCATCACCCCCTTGGTTCCCAACGTCGTAAGGATTCGTACTACACATCCCTGCAAAGGATGCGTAGTCGTCCCCAAGGCCACAAGGATCAAGGCCACTCACCAGCCCAAACTCACAATACTCAAAACACAAAATCAAATAACAGTGGTTATCACCACTATTCAAAATCCTCGCTCAAAAAGAATTAATAGAAAATAAACAGTGATTTTCATCACTATATAGACGAGCAACTTTCTAAATCATTCAGCCAACAAATATCCTGAGCTTGAATCCCTGGAATTCTTAGCATTCAAAAACCATCTAGGTGATCCTCATTACAGGTCTGGTTGATAGCCTATCTGGCAATGGTGGTATCCTACCCGCATGACGATATGTCTGTCACATTCGCTTTGCGTGTGTGCAGACCAATGTTTGCATAAGGATGAGCTAGCTTATGGTATCCTGGATAACACCGCAGATTAATCTAACTAAATACAACAAAGGAGTTAGTGGAGCTAATTAGGTGATCCTCAGTACAAGTTCGGTTGAAAGCCCATCTGACACTGGCGGTATCTCGACAAATACCACATAAATGAACTCAATTGCACACACAGGGATGTGAAATAGCTTGGTCAAAAACAAGTCCGATTCATACCTTGTTCAAAAGTCTTGTAAGATAAAGTACAGTCATGGCTAGTAAGTTAAAACCGTCTGAGTCTCAAAAAACCTTAGCTACATTTCTAAACCAACTGCGCTACTTTTCATCCTTACAATACCATCAGAAAATACAAAAAAAAGAAAAACCACATGTATACATACAAAGTCATGCATCATAGCAATCGCCTAAAGACAAAATAATAGAGTTCTAAATAGTCTATGGTGCCATAGCCAAACATCACAAATTCCATTCATCCATTTCATTTCTGCATATCACATATAAATCAAAAACATTTGCATTCATCATAACATATGCATCCATCAAAATAAATCAACATACAACAATCGCATTTATCATACCATATGCATACATCAATATAAAGTAGCATGCATCCATCAACATCAATCATCGTGCATAACATGAAATTATGACATATACACAAAGCAAGAAAATCAAAACAACAAAAACAACAAATAAATGCAACACAAAAACAAACAAGCATTGCCGAACACCAAGTGCTCCTGCACTTACCCCTCTGGATAGAAAATCGATATCGGGGCTCAAATTGTCACTCTCCTACTTCCCCAAGATGGCTACCATAGCCGGACCGCTCCACGGGAAGATAAGTTTTCAATGATTTCACCCCATTATGGCATCACCAAAAGGGATAACACCCACATAAATATAGGTCTAAATGTCAAGAAATTGCAATGCTTAGCGGTAAACCATCTAAAGGCACCCTTGCACAAGTCATCTTGGGTCAAGCGACTCGTCGCTTTTCTCATGAAGGTCATTCCCTCATCTGGCACTGGCGGTATCCTGACAAATACCACATAAATGAACTCAATTGCACACACAGGGATTTGAAATAGCTTGGTCAAAAACAAGTTCGATTCATACCTTGTTCAAAAGTCTTGTAAGATAAAGTACAGTCATAGCTAGTAAGTTAAAACCGTCTGAGTCTCAGAAAACCTTAGCTACATTTCTAAACCAACTGTGCTACTTTTCATCCTTACAATACCATCAAAAAATACAAAAAAAAAACCCACATGTATACATACAAAGTCATGCATCACAACAATCGCCTAAAGACAAAATAACAGAGTTCTAAAAAGTCTATGGTGCCATAGCCAAACATCACAAATTCTATTCATCCATTTCATTTCTGCATATCACATATAAATCAAAAACATTTGCATTCATCATAACATATGCATCCATCAAAATAAATCAACATACAACAATCGCATTTATCATACCATGTGCATACATCAATATAAAGTATAGCATGCATTCATTAACATCAATCATTGTGCATAACATAAAATCATGACATATACACAAAGCAAGAAAATCAAAACAACAAAAACATCAAAAAAATACAACACAAAAACATCGCAATAAGCATTGTCGGACACAAGTGCTCTTGCACTTAACCTCTTGGCATAGAAAATCGATGTCGGGGCTCAAATTGTCACTCTCTTACTTCCCCAAGAAGGCTACCATAGCTGGACCGCTCCACGGGAAGACGGGTTTTCAACGATTTCACCCCATTATGGCATCACCAAAAGGGTTAGTACCCACCAAAAATAGGTCCAAATGTCAAGAAATTGCACATGCTTAACGGTAAACCATCTAAAGGCACCCTTGCACAAGTCATCTTGGGTCAAGCGACTCATCGCTTTTCTCATGAAGGTCATTCCCTCATCGATTCATCGCTTGAGGGGGTAGTCACACTTAGTCACCAATCAACAAGCACACACCCAATCAAAGCAATGACATGCATTCAAAGAATCATTGACAAAGACAATCACGCTCCTGCTTGGGGCGATAAACAAGCAACAATCAAATTGATCAAACACTTGGCATTCCCGAAGCATGAACACAAGGTTCCCCTGTGGACAAAAGGTTGCACCCTTTGCCTAATCATGACTGATCAATGTCCAAGCTCAAGTCACACCTCACCAAAATAGGTTAACACTTGAAATCAAATTCCTTAGCTCGTCAAAAGCAAGGATTCAAGAATGCATGCCCTTTCTATACTTGGGGCATCAAAATTTTGTTAGGTTACCAAGAAACCCTAATCATTAGTGCTTTGGTTATCTATTTTTGCTCGATGCTACGCCATGCACAGTGCTTCCCAAAAAGGGGCATATGTAGACACCAAAACAACACCAATCCGATTATGTGACTACAAAAATTGATCGCATTGACACACACAGCCTTCAGGGTAGCCCTCAGAGGTCAAACAGTGGCCCTAGCCACTTACACAATAGTTTTGGAAGGTACCAATCCGGTTACATGACAGTGCTTTGGTTATTTCCCGTTTGCTTTCTTTGACCGTTCCACCTTCCCTGGTGAGAAGGCCCAACTATCAAATGTATCCTCCAAGTCTGGCTCAGGTTTTGAGCTTAGGCAAAAATTGCTTTTAAAACACTTAGGCAAAAATTGCTTTTAAAAACACAACTTAGGCAAATGTTGCCCGAATCACGATAGTCGGACATACGGTCGCAATATCATGACAGTCGTGACATCGTGCTATCACGATATCGCGATAGTCGTGATATCGCGACAGTCGCGACATCGTGCTGTCACGATATCATGACAGCTCCTGCAACTGCGCCCTGTTTCCCTTTTGGTGTCACGATATCGTGACGTCGCGATATCGCGACAAAAACTTCGCATTTATGCCTGGGTAGAGTTTAACCAATCAAAGGCGGACATTTACCAATCAAAGGCAGATTTTAAGCATTCAAAAGCAAACATTAAAACATCTAAAAGCAAACATTAAACGAGTGGCAGCCGAGGACAATCAATTATTGCCGCCTGCTATGCATGCGCACGTAGGTGGGTAGATTGGCAGTTAGGGGACTATCACAAGGGTAGTCATGTAAGCCTAAGTCAAGAAGGAGTCTCTTCCCTCTTGGGAAGGCAGGCCGCCATGTGGCATCCTTGCGTACCCTTCCAAAGAGACCCCATGGGTCTATAAAATGGTGTACTTTTCCCACCCAAAAAGACAAGTTGGCAAACATTTGAAAGCAACAAAGTGCTGCCACATTAAACACTCGATTGCATTCCTTTTCGATTCATCTCTTCTACAACCATAATCTCTTTTGCAAGAGAGGTTAGTGGGTGGCTGTTAGAAGCGTGGATCCGGACCTAAACCCAAAATTTTACCACATTTGATCTATCAATTCGATGACACCACATTCTTTGAGATTTTGAGCCCATCCCTAGTGGATTGGCGTCAAAGTCAAATTCCAACGGGGGGCGGCCCGCTTGGGCACCCCACACTTTTTCTTAGTTTCAATTTAATTTATTTTGTTATCACGTGTTTATTTCACATTACACTCTATGCTATTTAGATAGCTTACGTATTCGATTTCATAATGTTCTAATTAGATTTCATCATGCTCTCGTGGCTTTTGCTATCCCATTAACTTGTAGGTAGCGATGTCTAATTTGAATGTGTATTGGATGATTGTTCTAAATAGTTTATTGATTATATCCTACATTATGCTTTATGCTGTTTAGATAGTTTACAATTCAGATTTGAAGCCGCTTTATCAAATATTATCATGTTTTTGTCGATTTTTGCTATCTTCACTAACTTGTAGGTAACAACGATCAGATTCACCGACTGTTTCTTGGAAGCGACCTTGTCCATCGGGATTAGAGTTATTTTATTCACTAGTTTAATCAATCTTTCGCATGTGTTTCCTATTAATTTCTAAAGTCAAATGCTCTATCCTTTTGTTACAGGTGCTACTAACGCCTTTGTGTTTCTTTGATCGCAGGAGAAGCAGCAAGCAAGGATTCATCATCGTAAGCGGTGGCAACGCTTTGGCCCTCCCATTTTAAATGTGGGCATGTAGAAGAGGGAAGACTAATCATGATTGTAACTAAAACATCCTAACACTCCTAGCCCCTAAAATGGGAGGAAGTGGATTATAACCAAGTTTGGAATCGCATTAATATAAAAGGGGCTATGCTCTTGCTTTCTCCTTTATTTTTTGGTTGATTCAATTACATTCGTCCTTTACTTTGTGCATCAAGTTAGTTTACATTGCAGCAATTAGTGTCTCTTTTTATTTCCGGAATCTCATGCTTTCAGTGGCGATCACGGTGGGACCCTATCCCCTGTTTTTTTTTAGATTTAGAAACTGATTGAAATATTGTTTTTGTGCTTAAAGGTACCGGGCCGAATCAGAAACAGCCAATTTGGGCAGAAAAGACAGTCGATTTGAGCAGAAAAGAGGTAAGGTTCCAAAACTGTACCTGTCATTTTTTTTTTTTTTTCTGTTTCTATTTTTCTGTCAACTTTTACTTGCTTAGGGAAAGTTGTTTATGCTTGTTTCATTTTCATTAAATAAAATGAACCCCACACACATCATGTGGTAAATTAAACCAAGGAGCTGGTCATAAGACCCCAGCCCTTGAGCAAGACCAACGGTGGGTTCATCACCACCTTGGCTTAGATTTGCATCCATTTCCCCGATTGTCACTGTTGTTAGGCATAAATCCTGACAAAAGCTGATCGAGTGTCACTGGGGTGATTCCCATGCACGCAAGGATAAGTCTTCTATGGTAGGTGTCATTAATAGGACAATCCCCCTTTTGTACCGCCTATGTTCCATGTACCATCTGCTCTCATGTACCTATAGTTTCCCTCTCGTAAGGGCGGGTATATAGAGAGGTTGGTATATCAGTCCGACAATGGTATATTGAAGGGGCGACCATTTATGG